>JAVSCE010000625.1:0-297062 GCA_032199065.1 Smutsia gigantea
GCTTCGGTGGACTGCGAGACTACTTCCTTCCCCAGTGAGGGAAAGTTTTCAGCAATTATTTCTTCAAAGACACTTTCTATCCTTTTTTCTCTCTCTTCTTCCTCTGGTACTCCTATAATGCAAATATTGTTCCGTTTGGATTGGTCACACAGTTCTCTTAATATTCTTTCATTCCTAGAAATCCTTTTATCTTTCTCTGCCTCAGCTGCTCTGTACTCCTGTTCTCTGTTTTCTATTCCATTAACAGTCTCTCGCATCTCATCCATTCTGCTGTTAAGCCCGTCGATCGCTTGTCTGATTTCTGTATTGTCTTTCCTCAGTTCCCTCACTTCCTCCCTCAGCTCTTGCACATTTCTCTGTAGGTCCATCAGCATGGTTATGACTTTTATTCTAAATTCTTTTTCAGGCAGGCTGTGCATTTCCATCCCTTCAGACTCCCTCTCTGGGGTTGTCTGGTTGATTTTGGTCTGAACCATATTCCTCTGTCTTTTCATGGCTGTATAATTGGTCACTGATAGTTGCCACGTATGTCAGCTGGGCTCTTTAAGACCGCCTCTTGGGGTGCCGAGTCCTCTCGGGTGTAGCTGCACGCTGTGCGCTTTCCTGCGTATTCTCGTCTCTCTTTTAGGAATAGATGTATTTTCTGTGTTTTCGTAGATAAATATAGTGTTGGGAGGAGATTTCTGCCGCCCTGCTCAAACCGCCATCTTCCCATGTGAGGACTTTTATAATTATTCTTATTTAAGAAAATGTAATATCTTTTTTAAGGTTGTGTTAGTTTATATGAGCCCACTAATTTTTTTTTTCACCATTTAACACATTTTTTATTGTGTTTTTAGGATATATTCCTGGAAGTGGAATATTGGAGTTAAAGTTGTGTGCTCATTTAAAATTTTGACAGATAAGACCAAATCCCTTCCAAACATATGTCAATTCACATTACCATCAGACATGACAGCACTTGTTTCTCCATACCTTGCCAGTGTAGAGCATTATGAAAAAGTATGAACTTTGACAGTGGTATGTCATTATCCTTTTATTTTGCATTTCTTTTCTTATGAGTGAGAATGAGCATCCTTTCATATACTGAAGAACCACTTGCATTTCTTTTTCTGTGAACTGTCCTTTGCCTTTGCCCATTTTTCTACTGGATGGTTGCATTTTTTTTTTTTATTCATCCAACCAACATTTATTGAACACCTACAAGTCCCTTCAAAACCTAATTGTGCTTTTCTGGAAATTCTGAAACAATGACGAGCACAATGATGAAATACAGATAAATGTTCATAGTAAGATCCCCTCCCTCCCAGTTGCATTTTTAATTATTGCTTTCTTAGGAGCAATTTATATACTAAAGGAATAAGCCCTCTGTCTATGTTATAAAAAGATAAGATTTCCCCTCCCAGTTGGAGAACTTGTATTTTGACTTGGTTTATGGACTTTTTTCCATACAGAATTAAACAGTTTAAAAAAAATTAGGGTATCATTGATATACAATCTAATGAAGGTTTCACATGAATGACATTGTGGTTTCAACGTTTACCCATATTATCAAGTCACCGCCACATGGCCCATTGCAGTCACTGTCCATCAGCGTAGTAAGATGCTGTAGAGTCCTTACTTGCCTTCTCCGTGCTGTACCGCCTTCCCCGTGACCTACCTATGTTGTGAGTGCTAATTATAGTGTCACTTAATCCCCTTCTCCCTCCCTCCATATAAACCCTTCACAACCATTTCCCTTTGGTAACCTCTAGTCCTTCTTGGAATCTGTGAGTCTGCTGCTATTTTGTTCCTTCAGTTTTGCTTTGTTGTTATACTCCACAGATGAGTGAAATCATTTGGTACTTGTCTTTCTCCGCCTGGCTTATTTCACTGAGCATAATACCCTCTAGCTGCAACCATGCTGTTGCAAATGTTAGGATCTGTTGTCTTTTTATGGCTGAAATATTCCATTGTGTATATGTACCACCTCTTCTTTATCCATTCATCTACTGATGGACACTTAGGTTGCTTCCATATCTTGGCTACTGTAAATAGTGCTGCGATAAACATAGGGGTGCATATGTCTTTTTGAATCAGGGATATTGTTTTCTTCAGGTAAATTCCTAGGGGTGGAATTCCTGGGTTAAATGGTATTTCTATTTTTAGCTTTTTGAGGAAACCCCATATTGCTTTCCACAATGGTTGAACTAATTTACATTCCCACCAACAGTGTAGGAGGGTTCCCTTTTCTCCATATCCTCACCAGCATTTGTTGTTCCCTGTCTTTTGGATGTTGGCTATCCTAACTGGTGTGAGGTGATATCTCATTATGATTTTAATTTGCATTTCTCTGATTCTTAGTGATGTGGAGCATCTTTTCATGTGCCTGCTGGCCATCTGAATTTCTTCTTTGGAGAAGTGTCTGTTCAGATCCTTGCCCATTTTTTAATCTGGTTATTTGTTTTTTTGGCTCTTGAAGCATGTGAGTTCTTTATATAGTTTGCCTGTTAATCCCTTATCAGATATGTTGTTTATGAATATATTCTCCCATGCTGTAGGATGCCTTTTTGTTCTGCTGATGTTCTTTGCTGTACAGAAGGTTTTTAGTTTGTTGTAGTCCCACTTGCTCATTTTTGCTTTTGTTTCCCTTGCCTGAGGAGATGCGTTCAGGAAAAAGTTGCTCATGTTTGTACTCAAGAGATTTTTTGCCTACATTTTCTTCTATGAATTTAGTGGTTTCATGACTTACATTAAGGTCTTTGATTCATTTTGAGTTTACTTTTGTGTATGGAGTTAGACAATAATCCAGTTTCATTCTCTTACATGTAGCTGTCCAGTTTTGCCAACACCTTTTATTGAAGAAGCTGTCATTTCCCTATTGTATATCCGTGGCTCCTTTATCGTATATTTACTGACCATATATATGTGGGTTTATATCTGGGCTCTTTATACTATTCCATTGATCTGGGTCTGTTTTTGTGCCATACCAAATTGTCTTGATTACTGTGGCTTTGTAATAGAGCTTGAAGTTGGGGAGCATAATTCCCCCAGCTTTATTCTTCCTTTTCAGGATTGCTTTTGCTATTTGGGGTCTTTTATGGTTCCATATGAATTTTAGAACTATATGTTCTTTCTAGTTCATTGAAGAATGCTGTCGGTGTTTTGATAGGGATTGCACTGAATCTGTAGATTGCTTTAGGCAGGATGGTCATTTTGACAATATTAATTCTTCCTATCCATGAGCATGGGATGTATTTCCATTTATTGGTGTCTTCTATAATTTCTCTCATGAGTTTTTGGGGTATAGATTGTAGTTTTCAGGGTATAGGTCTTTCACCTCTTTGGTTAGGTTTATTCCTAGGTATTTTATTCTTTTTGATACAATTGTAAATGGAATTGTTTTCCTGATTTCTCTTTCTGCTAGTTCATTGTTAGTATATAGGAATGCCACTGATTTCGGTGTATTAATTTTGTATCCTGCAACTTTGCAGAATTCAGTTATTAGTTCTAGTAGTTTTGGGGTGGATTCTTTAGGGTTTTTTATGTATAATATCATGTCATCTGCAAACAGTGACACTTTAACTTTTTCCTTACCAATCTGGATGTCTTTTATTACTTTGTTTTGTCTGATTGCTGTGTCTAGGACCTCCAGTACTATGTTGAATAAAAGTGGGGAGAAAAGGCATCTTTGACTTTTTCCTGATCTTGGAGGAAAAGCTTTTAGCTTTTTTCTGTTAAATATGACATTGGCTGTGGGTTTGTCTTATATGGCCTTTATTATGTTGAGGTACTTGCCCTCTATACCCATTTTGTTGAGAGTTTTTATGAATGGATGTTCAATTTTGACAAATGCTTTTTCAGCATCTTTGGAGATGATTATGTGGTGTATGATGTTGATGGATTTTTTGAAATATAATTTATTTTATTATCATTAATCTACAATTACATGTGCAATATTATGGTTATTGAACTACCCCTTCATCAGGTCCCCCCCACCAACCCCATTATAGTCACTGTCCATCAGCGTAGTGAGATGCTATAGAATCACTACTTGTCGCCTCTGAGTTGTACAGCCCTCCCCGTGACCCCACAACATTACATCTGCTAATCGTAATGCCCCTTTTTCCCTCTTATCCCTCCCTTCCCACCAATTTTCCCCAGTCCCTTTCCCTTTGGTAACTATTAGTCCGTTCTTGGGTTCTGTGAGTCTGCTGCTGTTTTGTTCCTTCAGTATTTTTCTTTGTTCTTATACTCCACATATGAGTGAAATCATTTGATACTTGTCTTTTTCGGCTTGGCTTATTTCACTGAGCATAATACCTCTAGCTCCATCCATGTTGTTGCAAATGGTAGGATTTGTTTTCTTCTTATGGCTGAATAATATTCCATTGTGTATATGTACCACATCTTCTTTATCCATTCATCTACTGATGGACACTTAGGTTGCTTCCATTTCTTGGCTATTGTAAATAGTGCTGCAATAAACATAGGGGTGCATCTGTCTTTTTCAAATTGGGCTGCTGCATTCTTAGAGTAAATTCCTAGGAGTGGAATTCCTGGGTCAAATGGTATGTCTATTTTGAGTTTTTTGAGGAACCTCCATAATGCTTTCCACAATGGTTGAACTAATTTACATTCCCACCAGCAGTGTAGGAGGGTTCCCTTTTCTCCACAACCTCACCAACATTGGTTGTTGTTTGTGTTTTGGATGTTGGCCATCCTCACTGGTGTGAGGTGATATCTCATTGTGGTTTTAATCTGCATTTCTCTGATGATTAGCGATGTGGAGCATCTTTTCATGTGCCTGTTGGCCATCTGAATTTCTTCTTTGGAGAAGTGTCTATTCATGTCCTCTGCCATTTCTTAATTGGATTATTTGCTTTCTGTTTGTTAAGGTGCATGAATTCTTTATATATTTTGGATGTCAACCCTTTATCAGATACGTTATTTATGAATATATTCTCCCATACTGTAGGATGTCTTTTTGTTCTACTGATGTTGTCCTTTGCTGTAAAGAAGCTTTTCAGCTTGATATAGTCCCACTTGTTCATTTTTGCTTTTGTTTCCCTTGCCCAGGGAGATACGTTCATGAAGAAGTTGCTCATGTTTATGTCCAAGAGATTTTTGCCTATGTTTTTTTCCAAGAGTTTTATGGTTTCATGACTTACATTCAGGTCTTTGATCCACCTTGAGTTTACCTTTGTGTATGGGGCTAGACAGTAGTCCAGTTTCACTGTCTTACATGCAGCTGTCCAGTTTTTCCAACACCAGCTGCTGAAAAGGCTGTCATCTCCCCATTGTATATCCAAGGCTCCTTTATTAAATATTAATTGACTGTATATGTTTGGGTTAATGTTTGGATTTTCTATTCTGTTCCACTGGTCTGTGGGTCTGTTTTTGTGCCAATACCAAATTGTCTTGATTACTGTGGCTTTGTAGTAGAGCTTGAAGTCAGGGAGCGTAATTCCCCCTGTTTTATTCCTCCTTCTCAGGATTGCTTTGGCTATTTGGGGTCTTTTGTGGTTACGTATGAATTTTACAATTATTTGTTCCAGTTTATTGAAGAGAGCTAGTGGTATTTTCATAGGGATTGTGTTGAATCTGTGGATTGCTTTAATATTGCCATTTTGACAATATTTTTTTTACCTAGCCAAGAGGATGGGATGCATTTCCATTTGTTAGTGTCCTCTTTAACTTCTCTTAGAAGTTTCTTGTAGTTTTCAGAGTACAGGTCTTTCACTTCCTTCGTTAGGTTTATTCCTAGGTATTTTATTCTTTTTGATGCAATTGTGAATGGAATTGTTTTTCTTATTTCTCTTTCTGTTAGTTCATCATTAGTGTATAGGAAAGCAACAGATTTCTTTGTGTTAATTTTGTATCCTGTAACTTTGCTGAATTCAGATATTAGTTCTAGTAGTTTTGGAATGGAGTCTTTAGGGTTTTTTATGTACAGTATCATGTCATCTGCTAATAGTGACAATTTGACTTCTGCTTTACCAATCTGGATGCGTTGTATGTCTTTGTTTTGTCTGATTGCTGTGGCTACGACCTCCAGTACTATGTTGAATAACAGTGGAGAGAGTGGGCATCCCTGTCTTGTTCCCGATCTTAGATGGAAAGCTTTCAGCATCTTGCCGTTAAGTATGATGTTAGCTGTGCGTTTGTCATATATAGCCTTTAAGATGTTGAGGTACTTGCCGTCTATACCCATTTTGTTGAGAGTTTTAATCATGAATGGATGCTGAATTTTGTCAAATGCTTTTTCAGCATCTATGGAGATGATCATGTGGTTTTTGTTCTTCTTTTTGTTGATGTGGTGGATGATGTTGATGGATTTTCGAATGTTGTACCATCCTTGCATCCCTGGGATGAATCCCACTTGATCATGGTGTATGTTCCGCTTGATGTATTTTTGAATTCGGTTTGCTAATATTTTGTTGAGTATTTTTGCATCTATGTTCATCAGGGATATTGGTCTGTAATTTTCTTTTTTGGTGAGGTCTTTTCCAGGTTTTCTTATTAGAGTGATTCTGGCTTCATAGAATGACTTTGGACGTATTCCCTCCTCTTCTATTTTTTGGAAAACTTTAAGGAGAATCGGTGTTATTTCTTCTCTATATGTCTGGTAGAATTCAGAGGTGAATCCATCTGGTCCGGGGGTTTTGTTCTTGGGTAGTTTTTTGATTACCGATTCAATTTCGTCGCTGGTGATTGGTCTGTTTAGTTTTCGTGTTTCTTGCTTGGTCAGTCTTGGAAGGTTGTATTTTTCTAAGAAGTTGTCCATGTCTTCTATGTTTTCCAGCTTGTTAGCATATAGATTCTCATAATATTCTCTTATGATTCTTTGTATTTCTGTGGGGTCCGTCGTGATTTTTCCTTTCTCATTTCTGATTGTGTTTATGTGTGTAGATTCTCTTTTTCTCTTAATGAGTCTGGCTAGGGGTTTATCTATTTTGTTTATTTTTTCAAAGAAGCAGCTCTTGGTTTCATTGATTTTTTTCTATTGTTTTATTCTTCTCAATTTTATTTATTTCTTCTCTAATCTTTATTATGTCCCTCCTTCTGGTGACTTTGGGCCTCATTTGTTCTTCTTTTTCCAATTTCAGTAATTGTGTCTTTAGGCTATTCATTTGGGAATGTTCTTCCTTCTTTAAATAGGCCTGGATTGCAATATACTTTCCTCTTAGAACTGCCTTTGCTGCGTCCCACAGAAGTTGTGGCTTTGTGTTGTTGTTGTCATTAGTCTCCATATATTCTTTGATTTCTGTTTTGATTTGGTCGTTAACCCATTGATTAATTAGGAGAGTGTTGTTAAGTCTCCATGTATTTGTGAGCCTTTTTGATTTCTTTCTAAAATTTATTTCTAGTTTTATACCTTGGTGATCTGAGAAGTTGGTTGGTAGGATTTCAATATTTTTGAAATTACTGAGGTTCTTTTTGTGGCCTAGTATGTGGTCTATTCTGGAAAATGTTCTATGTGCACTTGAGAAGAATGTGTATCGTGTTGCTTTTGGGTGTAGAGTTCTGTAGATGTCTGTTAGGTCCATCTGTTCTAGTGTGTTGTTCAGTGCCTCTGTGTCTTTACTTATTCTCTGTCTGGTTGATCTGTCCTCTGGAGTGAGTGGTGTGTTGAATTCTCCTAAAATGCATGCATTGCTGTCTATTTCGTCCTTTAATTCTGTTAGTATTTTTCTCACATATGCTGGCACTTCTGTGTTGGGTGCATATATATTTATAATGGTTATATCTTCTTGTTGTACTGACCCCTTTATCATTATGTAATGTCCTTCTTTATCTCTTGCTACTTTCTTCGTTTTGAAGTCTATTTTGTCTGATACAAGTACTGCAACACCTGCTTTTTTCTCTTTGTTGTTTGCATGAAATATCTTTTTCCATCCCTTCACTTTTAGTCTGTGTATATCTTTGGATTTGAGGTGAGTTTCTTGTAGGCAGCATATAGATGGGTCTTGCTGTTTTATCCATTCTGTTACTCTGTGTTATTTAATTGGTGCATTCAGTTCATTTACATTTAGGGTGATTATTGATAGATATGTACTTATTTCCATTGCTGGCTTTAGATTCGTGGTTACCAAGGGTTCAAGGGTTGCTTCTTTACTATCTAGCAATCTAACTTGACTTTCTTGTTAAGTTATTGTAAACACTGTCTGATGTTTCTTTATTTCTCTCCCTTCTTATTCCTCCTCCCTCATTCTTTCTATACTAGGTGTTTTATTCTTTGCCTTTAGTTAATATTTGGATGGTCTGCTTTCTTTGCTATGATTTTTTTTTCTCTGGTGACATCTTTTTAGCCTTGGGAGTGCTTCCCTCTAGAGCAGTCCGTTTAAGATATTCTATAGAGGTGGTTTATGGGAGGCAAACTCTCTCAGCTTTCGCTTGTCTGGAAATTGTTTAATCCCTCCGTCATATTTAAATGATAATCGTGCTGGATATAGTATTCTTGGTTCGAGGCCCTTCTGTTTCATTACATTAAATATATCATGCCATTCTCTTCTGGCCTGTAAGGTTTCTGTTGAGATGTCTGATGATAGTCTGATGTGTTTTCCTTTGTAGGTCATCTTTTTTCTCTCTCTAGCTGCCTTTAATACTCTGTCTTTATCTTTGATCTTTGCCATCTTAATTATTATGTGTCTTGGTGTTGTCTTCCTTGGGTCCCTTGTGTTGGGAGATCTGTGGGCTTCGGTGGACTGCGAGACTATTTCCTTCCCCAGCAAGGGAACGTTTTCAGCAATTATTTCTTCAAAGACACTTTCTATCCCTTTTTCTCTCTCTTCTTCCTCTGGTACTCCTATAATGCGAATATTGTTCCGTTTGGATTGGTCACACAGTTCTCTTAATATTCTTTAATTCCTAGAAATCCTTTTATTTCTCTCTGCCTCAGCTGCTCTGTATTCCTGTTCTCTGATTTCTATTCCATTAACAGTCTCTTGCATCTCATCTAGTCTGCTGTTAAGCCCGTCGATCGTTTGTCTGATTTCTGCATTGGCTTTCCTCACTTCGCTCACTTCCTCCCTCAGCTCTTGCACATTTCTTTGTAGGTCCATCAGCATGGTTATGACTTTTATTCTGAATTCTTTTTCAAGAAGACTGTGCATTTCCATCCCTTCAGACTCCCTCTCTGGGGTTGTCTGGTTGATTTTGGTCTGAACCATATTCCTCTGTCTTTTAATGGCTATAGAATTGGTCACTGGTAGTTGCCACGTATGTCAGCTGGGCTCTTTAAGACTTTAAAAAGAGAAAAAAAGAAGAAAGAAAGAAAGAAAAAAAGAAGAAAAGGAAAAGAAAAAAAAAACAAAACAAACAACAACAACAACAAAAAAAACGCCCAACGGGAGTAGATTCTGTGGGAATGCTGTAGGTGGTGCTGTTGCCCCACTACTCTGCAGCTGTGGCCACGCCGTCCGCAGGCCCTTTATCGCTCTGGCAGGGGTGGGAACGAATAGGAGGCTGTTGTTCTCAGTGAGAAGTGTAAGTATGGCTACACTTCCCCAGTCGCCAGCTAAGGCATCTGAAACTCCCCAGTACTCCCAGCCTGCTGGGGTGAGCGTGCTGGGGCGATCCGGCTCCTCCGCTGGGCTCCTGTCTCTTTAAGACCGCTGAAGAATGTGCGTGCTTTTTTTTTTTCCTTCCCGGGAACCGGCTGCAAACACCCTGGCACGTTCCCCGCTTAGATCCTGCCCCTCTGTGTCTCCAGTCTCCGCTGCACTACGCGATGTGGGTCACTGCTCCCCGCACAGATCACCGGGGCTGGCTACTTCGTGGGGTGTCCTTCCACTCCCTCCCGGCTGTGAATCCTCTCCCCCGCCGGTGCGCTGGGGTGGGGGAGTGCTCGGGTCCCACCGGGTCGTGGCTCCGTATCTTACCCGCCTCTTGGGGTGCCGAGTCCTCTCAGGTGTAGCTGCACGCTGTGCACTTTCCTGTGTATTCTGGTCTCTCTTTTAGGAATAGATGTATTTGCTGTGTTTTTGTAGATAAATATAGTGTTGGGAGGAGATTTCTGCCACCCTGCTCACGCTGCCATCTTCCTGGAAGTCCTGATGGATTTCAAATATTGTACAATCCTTGCATCCCTGCTATACATCCCACTTGATCATCATGGATGATCTTTGTGATATATTTTTGAATTCAGTTTGCTAATATTTTTTTGCGGATTTTTGCATCTATGTTTATCAGAGATATTTGTCTGTAATTTTCTTTTCTTTGGTGTGTCTGGTTTTGGTATTAGGGTGATGTTGGCCTCATAGGAGTTTGGAAGTATTCCCTCCTCTTCTACTTTCTTTAAAATTTTAAGGGGGATGGGTGTTAGGTCTCTCTAAATGTTTGATAAAATTCAGTGAAACCATCTGGTCCAGGAGTTTTTGTTCTTAGGTAGTTTTTTGATTATAAATTCAATTTCATTGCTGGTAATTTGTCTGTTCAGATTTTCTGTTTCTTCCTCGGTCAGTCTTGGAATGTTGTATTTTTCTACAAAGTTGTCCATTTTTTCTAGACTACCCAATTCTAGACTACCCAATTTGTTAGCAGTTAATTTTCCTAGTATTCTCTAGTAATTCTTTGTATTTCTGTGCTGTCCGTGGTGATTTTTCCTTTCTCATTTCTGATTCTGTTTATGTGTGGAGACTCTTTTTTTCTTAATAAGCATGTTTGGGGGTTATCTATTTTGTTTATTTTCTCAAAGAATGAGCTCCTGGTTTCATTGATTCTTTCTATTGTTTTATTCTTCTAAATTTTATTTATTTCTAATGAACCTACTAATTTTAATCAAAAATTAAATATGGCTTTGTACATTAAAATAGATTATTTGTATGTTCTTTGAGTTGAATTCTTGGATTATTTTTTTACAAGCTCACAGAAATTTTCCCAATATCAAAGAAGTACAATTGACTTGTAGAGGTAAACAGTCAAGAGAAAAAGAAAAATTACTGGAGTGAAGTTGTGGTAAAGTTATCTATAATTTTACATTTTTTATATTGATTGAATTTAGCAAGATTTTCTAGGTATAGCAATCACTGTGCTAGGCATGCATTCATTCAGAGATGAATAAATAGTGTTTCTATGTTTAGAGCCTGTAGTCAATTGGAAAAATACACAAGCAAACATAATTAAAACCCTACATCACAATTCTGTAAGAGAAATATGTGCAATATGATTAAGTACTAATGAGAAGAATGCGTAGTTCTGTTAAATGAATTGGGTATATCTTCCCAGAAATAGCACAGATGATTGATTATGACATGACAAAAAGGAGGGAGTTTACCCAATGTATTAATTGATGAAAATCATTGTAGCAAAAAGAGAAATACGTTGAAAATCATAAGGCATAAAGGAGTGAAATGTATTTCATGGTTGGGGAATTGTGGCTGCAATATCTGATGCATAAGGTAAGACTAAAATAATATGAAATATTTCAAAGGATTAATTTTTCATCTTAGGCTGGCATAACAAAATACCATAGACTGAGTGGCTTAAACAATTAAAATTTATTTTCTCATAGTTCTGGAGACTGGACATCTGAAATCAGGGGGCTGGCATGGTGGGTTTCTGGCAGACTCTCTGCCTGGCCTGTACATAGCCATCACTTCTTCTCACATGACTTCTTCATTGTGAATGCCCCCCCCCCACACACACACACATGCACAGCCCTTGAGTGTTTCTTATAAGTGCACTAATCCTATCATGATAGCCCAGTCCTCATGACCTTATCTACCTTAATTGTCTCCCAACAGCCCCATCTTCCAATACCATCACATTGATAATTTGGGGAATTAGGTCTTCAGGATATGAACTTTGGGGGAACATAAATTCAGACCGTAAGAAGGAAGAATTAGCATTTTGGAGACAACCATTCCAGAAACTAGTGAGAGCCAAAAAAATAAATTTTTCTTAAGAATATTTTAAATAAAAATTATAAACATACCTTTTTAATCATTTCTAAGTTAAAAACCATGAACTTTCTCTTTCCTTCCATACTTCATCTCAAACTTTTTAGTTTTTTCTGATATTCTTCTATCTCACTAAATACCTTGCATAATTTATTATACATGGCTTTTCAGTTTATCAATTATCTACTGCTACCCCACAATGGAATAGTTGATTATCCCCCAAATAATTGATTTTCCAAAATACTTATTCACACAACAGGTAAGTAATTAGCTTTGTATTCAATTTTGCATTTTTATGACTGTACATATTATTCAGATTTGATTTGTGAAAGGTATGTGATTACATTTTCTTTCTGTCACAGTTTGCAATTTTCCTTCATGTTACTAATTGTTTCTGTTTTATTTTAGTTGTTTTCTTTGGATCTCTAATTATGTCATCCTCAGCACCTTTAGCAAAAAACAAATTTTTTCACAACATGATCAAAATATTCAGAAGCCAGTATTGTTTTCTTTATGGGTTTACTGCATAGATGCTGACCTGTAATTTTCTTTCTTCATCATCTGAGTGATTACTTCATCTCGCTGTTATATTAGACTTCCTGTTTTTGAATTCAATTCCATTATTTATGTCACAGGTTGGGTTCTCCAGGAAGAGACTCAGATCAAGCTGGGTGTAAGATGTTCATTAAGAAGCACCTTTGGCATCTACACCAGTAGAGAGAAAGAAACAAGCTTTGCCAGATATAGAGGGTAGTTTGCAGTGTGGGCTCAAAAAAGACTTCACTGACCCTACAAGGAGTCCTAGAGTTAGAGTGGCTCTTTCAGAATTGTCTCAAATTGAGCCAAAATGGCCAGGTCTTTATGTCTCCACATTGGTCATGTCTTGGATATGAGCCACCCAGGTAAATGCCATTACCTTGGGTAAGGCAGGTCTCTGAAGCTGAGGCAGTTCTTAAAAGGATCGAAAAATTAAAACTCTCTGCCAATAACAGGAAATATGACCTTAATTAAAGGGGACTCTGGAAAGTTCTTGAGAGTGTCTACCACATCCTGTTTTGATTTGCACTCTCTTTTTGGTGAAGTCTGTGTTTCAGTAGCTTCCTGCAAGAGGATGCATGGGAGGTCAAAATTTTGAAAACTTGCCTGTCCACAAATACCTTTTTTCTAGACTCACACAGAATTGAGAATATAGCTGGATATAAAATTCCAGGTGTAAAATTATTTTCCCTCAGAAATATGAAGGATTAACCCAATTTTCTTCTAAATTAATCTAGCTCTTGAGAAAATCCAGCTCATCAATTTTTTTCTTTCATTGATCCTGTTTTTGGTGTCATATCTAAAATGCCATTGCTGGGAAGGCAGGCAGGGAGAAAAAAACAAAAAGTAAAAAAAAACAGTCATTTCCATGCCCAAGGTCAACTAGATTTTGTCCTTTCTTATCTTTTATGTTATCTTCCAGGAATTTTTTAGGTTTGTGTTTAATTTGTAGTAGGTCCATAGCCGATTTTGAGTTCATCTTTTGAAGGGCATAAGGTCAGTGTCTAGATTCATCTTTTTGCATGTAGATGTACATTTGTTCCATCACCATTTGTTGAAAGACTGTCTTTGCTCCATTTTATGGTCCTTACTCCTTTGTCAAAATAGGTTGACTATATTTATTTGAGACTATTTTTGGGTTCTCTATTCTATTCTGTTGATTTAGCTTTCTATTCTTTCACCAACACCACACTGTCTTGTTTACTGTAGCTTTACAGTAAGTCTTCAAGTTGGATAATGTCAGTCCTCCAACTTTGTTCTCTTTCAATACTGTGTTGGATATTCTGGATCTTTTGAACCTCCAAAAAAAAATTAGAATCAGTTTGTTGATAACCACAAAATAAATTATAGATATCTATAGGTCAAGTTGGGAAGGACTGACAGTTTGAGAATGAGTCTTCCTATCCACAAGATGGAATATCTTCCAATTTATTTAGTTCTCTGATTTCTTTCATCCGTGTTTTGTAGTTTTCCTTCATAGATTTTGTACATAATTTGTTAGACTTATAAAGTATTTCATTTTGGATGATGTTAATGGAAGCGTATTGTGTTTTTATTTTCAAATTTCACTTATTCATTACTGGTATATAGGAAGGCTATTGGCTTATGTATATTAACTTTTATAGTGAAAACTTGCTATAATCCCTTATTATTCCCAGGAATCTTATGGTAATTATTTTGGAGTTTTCTACAAAGACAACCATGTGATCTGAGAATAAACAAAATTTTATTTCTTCTTTCCTTGTCTGTATACATTTTCTTTCCTTTCTTTATCTCATTGCATTAGGTAGTACTTCACATGTGATGCTGAAAAGAAGTGGTCAGAAGGGACCTCCTTATCTTTTTCTTGATCTTAGTGGAAGGTTTCTAGTTTCTCACCATTAAGTATGATGTTTGCTGTAGGTTTTTTTCAGATGACCTTTATTCAGTTTAAATGGTTACCCTCTATTTCTAGTTTGCTGAAAGATTTTACCATAAATGGATATTTGAGTTTGTCAGATGTTTTTTCTGCATTTGTTGATAAGCTCATGTGATTTTTCTTTTTTGTCCAGTTGATGTGTTAGATTACAATAGTAGATTTTTAAGTTGAACCAGTCTTGAATGTCTTAGATAAATCCTGCTTGTTCACAGTATATAGTTATTTTTATACATTGTTGGATTTTATTTGCTAAAATTTTGTTGAGGATCTTTGCATGTATGTTCATGAGAGTCATTGTTCTGTAGTTGTTTTGTAATGTCTTTGGTTTTAGTATGAGGGTAATGCTGGCCTCATAGAATAAGTTAGGAAATATTCCCTTGGTTTCTATCTTCTGGAAGAGATTATAGGGATGGTACAATTTCTTATTTAAATATTTGGTGTAATTTACCAGTGAATCCATCTGACCAGTTTAGCCACTTTTTTAATACATTTATTATACTTTTATATAATTATTGAAAAAGAGCTGCATTAAGTGCAAGTTTTCATTCTATCATGTTTATTCAGAAATCTAACAATTTAAGAGTTAATTGATATGAGATTTCTTTTTTCAGAAGAGATGCTTTTTTTCCAGGGAGAGAAGCTGGAAGTACAATAGACAGGTGATTCAGAAATAAGATAAGAAACATGCCAACTGTCCAGATGACATCATAAAAAGCTGAGTTAAGGAAATAGTGAGGGGATGTTTTTGAGAGAATTAATTGCTGATTCCATTCCTATGCCAAGAAAGAACAAATATTAAAAAAAATCAGCTGGTCAATTTTACAAAATGCTGCAGAGAGATATTTAAATTGAAGACTAAGAATATATTATTAGATTTGCTATTCAAGGAATCACAGATGCCTTTTTTTTTAAAAAAAGGGAGTTTCATTAGTGTGGCAGAAAGAGTAGCCAGCTTCCATCAAGTTAATGAGTTATCTGTTTGAAATTTGTAGTGATTGACTTGATAATATCCAGCCTTTGAATTTGATTCCTGCAATATGTTAGAGACCCAGTACAGGGTGACATTCCTGTTTATTCAACTTAAAACTCAGTAATATTTAAGTTGTATCTGTTTTGGCTGCCAATGCCCCAAATAAGTAGAAATTACAATTCTGTATTAGCAGGATGAAATATTTAAGAAATTTGAATATTTGGGTATTTTGAAAACTGAAATAAAGGAATAAGAAATAATTTATGTATAGTCTCAGAGGTCGTGTTTATTCCAGTTCCTTGATTCTTTATATTTTCTGCAGTAGATTCCATTAGACTGGCAGAAATATAAACCCTTGAGCCATGTTAATGGACACTCTACAAGAGAGCTTTCAGTGAAAAATGTAGTGTTATACATTTAACTTTACTACAAAGAGTTATATTGTTGACCTTTCTTTCTACTATAAAACTCTTACCTGGCTTTTTATTTTTATATTGAACATATGCCAAAAGTACAATGGTAAGATTTTGTCGGGTGGTTTTGAAGGCAATTGAGATCCACATAGACTAAGGATCAGAACAGAAATACAAAATATGACAGACACCACAGGATATCTTTGGCTGACATTTAATTGTAAATTACATGCAAGCAAATGCATGGGGCCTCTGAGAAATGACAGGGAGTGACATTGAATATGACTAAAGTTTCTTCTATGAGTAAGTACAGTTAGGAACCTTTACTTTTTTTTTCATTTCTTTTTTGACAGAATGATGACTAGCATTAATCCATTCCTACTTAAAAGGCAAAGAGGCTGTGTAAAACTTAGTCAAATCTATTTTATTAGCCTCACTAGACATGTTATCCTCCTCTTTATAATTCATTTCAAATCCCCTTTGGAAATAGTCTAACTTACTATTTTTATTAAGCAAATTACATAGAGATTTTTCAAATTAGAGAAAGATGTAGGTCTTATTTGTTAATAGTGATGATGTAATGATTTGGGGTACATATTGGATTATAAAAGTGCTAAATGATTTTCTAATTTTTGGTAACATGGTAATATTTGAAATTTTAGACTAAACATAGAGCAGGTGAAATAATTTAAAAGAAAAATGTTTTGGAAAGAAATGAGGTGTATTCAGAAATTTAAGTATTATATGATAAATGAAGCTGAATATATATGTGTATATACATATAATTTGTATGTTTTCAACTACTTAATTTCAAGATTAATATAAATCTATTGTAATCAAGTTAATGTGGTGCTCGTGAACAGGAGGACATATTGATAGATTGAACAGAAGAGAAAGAGAGAAACCAGAAATATAAGCACTGGCATACAGTCAATTTTGAACTATTTACCAAGGGAATTAAATGGAGGAAAAATACTCTCTTCAACAAATAGTGCTGAAACAATTGGATATCCACATTAAAAAACAAAAATGAACTTCAACTCATATGTTGTGCTTTACACAAAAATAACTTCAAAGTGAATCATAGATCTAAATATAAAATGTGAAACTAAAAGTTCTAGAAAATGTAGGAGAAATACTTGTTAATTTTAGTTGGGGAAATTTTTCTTAGATTAACCACAAATTGCGAATTTCATTAAGGAAAACTGGTAAATTGGAGGAATTAAAAATTTCTGAATTAAAATTGTCTGCTCTTCTAATGCTCTATTTCTTCAAAAAAGAATAAAATTACAAGCCACATACAGAGAAAAGATTTGTAATATACATACAGAATTGGTAACCAAGATAAATAAAGAACTCTTAAATTTCACCACAAAGAAAACAAACAACCCAATTAAATTTGGCAAAATATTCAAATAGCACTTTTCTGAAAATGATATACAACTGGAAAATAAGCATACAACGTCATAAGACTCTAAGGAAATGCTAATAAAAACTACATATAGATAACACTCAACCTCTATTAGTATGGATCAAATAAATAAAAACTGATGTTACAAATCGGAGTGAGGATGAAGAACAATATTGCTAGTGGGAATGCAAAATGTTACATTCTTGTTGCAAAACAGTTTGATAGGTTTTTATAAAGTTAAATATACACTTACCATACCGCCCAGGAATTGTATTCTGGGTACTTAGCCAGGATTCAGTGAAGACACATGTTCACACCAAAACTGTATCCCAATATTTAGGGCTGCTGTACTGATAATCTCTCAAATTGGAAACAACACAAATATCATGAACTGGTGAATTGATAAACCGTGGAGTAGTCATATAATGCATACCACTTAGCAATAAAAAGGAATGAACTGGTGATACATACAACAACATGAGTGAATATCATAATAATGATGCTGAGTGAAAGAAGGTGAGTGTCAAAACATTGCAAACTATATTATTCCTTTTATATGAATTCTGAGAAATTGCAAAATAATAGGTCCAAATTCCAATTATTGGTTGCTATAGTCTGGGTGAATGGTCAGGGAACTTTCAGGTTATGACAGAGGTATTTTATATTTAGATTGTGGTTATTCAATTTTATGAGTTTTTCAAATTCACAGAACTGAGTGTACATTTAGAAAGTTTGAATTACACTGTATGCAAATTATACTTCTATAAGTCTGACTATTTTGAAAACTTAGAACAAGATTATGGAATACAGTTTCGGTGTGATTACTAGCACTGTCATTGCATGTTCTCTGGTATGTGTATGATTTTTCACCCATCCTTAAGAAAAAGTATGATCTATAGTCATGGTAAATATATCTCTCTTTATTTCTTATATTTTCCAGACTAAGAACTATATGTCCATTAGTTTACCTGTCTTTTCCTAATCAACTTTAAGTTTAGAGGTCAACATTATATTTTATTATTGATTCAATTCATAATCATATAATCCTATTTTATTAATATATTTTGTAAGTTGTTCCCAATTTTTTTGTCACTTTAAAGTTGTATTATCAATTTTTTTTCATTAAAAAAAGCTTATTATGTTGGAGAGATCAACATTAAATGATTTGATACACGAAAGCAGCATAGCATAGGGGAAGGAGTTCAGGCTGTGGTGACAATGTAACCTTATTTTAAATGCTGTGTCTATTACCTTAGGAGTTGTGTGGCTTTAAGTAAGTTATATATACATTCCTTCTGTGTTTTAATTTTTAATTCTATAAAATAGAGATAATTGATGCTATCAGGTTACTTTTGATATTCCTTAGAATACTTCTGTTTCATATTGTGAAATGCATTGAATGAAATTCTGGTAGACATATCTTGAAAGTCCACACTTAAACAAATTAGAAGATAAATTCCTTCTCTTGTTTTACACTTTTATTTTAATTATTTACTACCAATAGAGATATATTTTATATATAGTGAAATTGTGCAGTGAAATGTGTAAATCTTATATTAATAGTTTGATGAACTTTGATAAATACATATACCTTGGTAACATACAGTACTGTCATGATATGGAATATCTCCATCATCCCGTAAAGTATCTTTGCTCCCTTTTCCAGTCAATCTCCACCCCCACTTCCTGTGGCAATGACTGTTGGGACTCTTTAACACTTAGCTTCACCGATTCTAGAACTTCATATAAATGGAATCCCTTATACTCTTTGGGGTCTGACTTTCTTCACTCATCATAATAATTTTTGAGGTCCATTCATACGATTGTTGAGTAATATTTCCTAGTATGGGAATATTGGTTTGTTTATCCATTTTCCATTCTTGAGCATTTTGGCGTTTGGCTAAAATGAATTAAGCTATTATGAATATTCTGGTAAAAACAGTTTTGTGGGCATGTGTTTTCATGTATCTTGCATAAATACACAGGAGTGGAATTACTAGTTTACAGGGTAGAAGAATATTTATTGTTATAGAAAAGTGCCAATTTTCCCAGATTGTTTTACCACATTACTCTCCTCCTAGTAATTGGAAGAGTTCCAATTGTTCTATATGCCAACCTTTGATGTTATTAGATTTTTAAAACCTTAGCTCTTCTAGGAACATGTAATGGTAACTCATTTTGATTTTAACTTGTGGCTTGCCAACTTATTTTCTTAATGGTATCTTTTCATGTGCAGAAGTTTGATTTTGCTGAAGTTATCACATTTTTCTTTTCTATTTAATCCTTCTTTCTACTAGCTCACATATTTAATATGGGATAAAATAGGTAAAATAATAAAAGGATATGCTTACAGACAAAGTATTTTGATGAGAATCTTTTTTCAAGACAAATAGAAAAAGTACTGGTGCTTATTCAAATATAAAACCACTAGATGGCAAATTGAACCCACCTACTATGAACAGCATTACAAATTGTTGTTACATGCCATGAACTGCAATAGCCAACCACCAAAGATAAACTATGAAAGGACAATTGATATTTGGGTTATAGCAAAAGACAGCAGGGTACACAAGGAATCTTATATAGCATGAGTGGAAAATATTCCACTACATTCAAATGAAAAAGAAAAGGAATAAAATGAGAATATTTTGAGACTATAATATAATCTGAAATGAAAAATAATTTTCTCAGAGGTTCCAATCTTAAAGTGATATTTCTTACTCATTCAATAATTTATTTATCCTTGTACTCCTGGAAAGGGATTCATTTATTTATGCAGGAAATATTTATTGAATAGCTACTATGTACCAAACTTGCTTTGATTTGATCAAGGATGAGGGAATGCTAGAGTAAAGCTTCTGATCTAAGCAAGGAGAGAATTTTGCTTGCCTCATAATGCTCCTTCCTTGTGTTTTAAACAGTCAAATTTCAAAGATCAGTTTAGAAGAAGAAAAAAGAAAGAGGAGGAAGAGGAGTAATTATTTGTGATTTTATCAGGGAAGCATTTAAGAACTATTGGTAGTTTATAGTTTCCAATCTATTAAGTGGACAACATGAGCTAAATAGTGTTTGTTTGTTTGTTTTTTATTGAATCTACTCTAAGGAAGGAATTATTCTTAATTTGGGGATCTCACTGGCCCTGTTAATTCTCTGTTATTTTTCTTCTATGTAGATCATAGTTGGTACTTAATAAACGTTTGGGAAAGGCAGGCAATTAAAGGACCATATAAATAAATGGAAGAGTTATTTAAATGAGGGATTAAAGGAAAATACGACATTATACACTTTTCATTTTTTGTAATTAGCACCACTTGACATCTAGCCTCTCCAATAGTGTGTCGGTATTTATTTCATAGTAGACTGGTTAAATTGTTTCTGAATTGATACTTTATGTGTTTTAAAGAATAAGCAATTGTATTTAGAAAGTTCTGCATCATTTGAATAATATTTCTCAATCATCTCAGTCTGTTAGTAAGTTTCATTTTAAAAGTAGGTGCTATGATATGTCATTTCTAGTTATGCAGCTTATCCCTAAAATAAACACCAGAATCCATTTAAACATCCATCATATATATTTTCTGCTTCCAATTATTGTGTAGAAGCTGTGTTAGATATCATGTCCATATTTAAACTAGGGAAAATAGCTACTACAAAATCATATGATTTTTAGAAGACATTAGACAGAAAAGATCCCTTCCTGGTTAAGTGGAAGTCCCCCCAGCCCCCTCCTTTTATTCTCAGAGGGCATCTGCAGATCTGCACGTAGACTGAGGATCAGGCTTGCCATAATCAGAAAGACTCTGCTGGAGTACAGATAAGCCAGGAGAGCTTTTCAATGCTGCGTTGGCTGGTGTGACAGTTTGGAATTCGGAGAGCCTAAATGCAGAGCTGCCAATTTTCCTCCCACTGGACTTCAGCTGAGTGCTGAGGCAGCTAGGATTTGGGATAGAAACATGGAATGAGATTCTATACAGTCAAACATCAAAGTCTTGGCAGACAGAGCAGTGTTCAGTAAACATATGGCAGGTCCTAGCCTTAAGATCTTTGAAATCAGAGTGAAAATGAGACTAATGCAAGCTGCAGCCCATCCCTGGCCATACTTAATTCTTGATGGGATGAAGGCTATCAGCCTATCACTAGCTACCACAAAAAGAAAAAAGGTATGCTGTTTCGGGGGAAATGCACCTCCAGTTTAGCCTCTTGGTCATCTTAGAAACAATGTCTGCCATTTATTAAAAATTGGGAGGCATATTAAGAAGCAAGGACAGTGACTCAAAGCAAAAAATTGCGTTCCGAAGAGCAAAGGGCCAACAGAGTCATGTATTTACATGAATCATATATTTAAAATTGCAGAAAAGGTGTTAGTATTTCTACTATAAACACGTTAAAGAAAGTGGAATGTTAAATATGTTAGATAAAAATTGATATTCTCAACAGATAAGTGATATTTATTGAAGAAGAATCAAATACACAAACAAAAACTGAAAAATTATCTGAAATTAAGGATTCATTGGATGTGTCCAGCAATGTTCAGCAAAAGAAGAAAACAGCAGAAAATCAGTAACATGAAGAAAAAAATCAGTAGGAACTATCAAAACTGAAGCCCAGAGAAAATAATGAAAAAGTAACAAAATAAAACAACAAAGCATGAGATACATGGAGGGTCAATGTAAAAGGTTCTAACATATACACTTTGGAGTTCCTGAAGGAAAGGAAAGAAGGAGCATAGCAAGAAATTGTGTTTTAAGAAATATTTGTGAAAATATTTCCAAAACTGATGAAAGACATTAACCATATGTTAAAGAAATTCATTTAATGCCAAGAAACATTTTGGAATTAATTGGGTGGGGAATTACTTATTTTAAGCATACCAGATTCAAATTGCTGAAAATGAAATTAAAAAAAATCTAAAAAAGTACTTGAGGGGAAAAAGACAAGTGATTTTTGAAAAGTCAATACTTAACCTGATGGCAGACTGTCCCACAGACTTATGGAACCCAGAAGACAATAAAGTGACATCTTTAATGTGATAAAAGGTGATTTTTACTCCATAGAACTCTATAACCAGCAAAAATGTCCTTGAATAACCAAGATATAATATAGATGTTTTTTTAAAGTTGAGAGAATTTGTCACCAATAGAGCTACATAAGTAGTAAAGAAAAATTTTGAGCTGAAGATAAATGTTCCTAGGTAGAAGTGGAAAACTTAAGGAAGGAATAAAGCACATCCAAAATGGAAATTACATAGGTTTATATAAATAATGTCAGTGATTATTAAAGGAGCAATGACAATACTGTCTTACAGACTTTTTTCATTTCCTAAAAAATTTACAAACTTATAATACTACTACTAGTAATTAATAACAGTATTTTTTGGTGTGTCTAGTTCTCTCAAGTTTTAAAATACAGATAGATTCATGTAACTATGACCACAAAGAGTTCCCTCCCAAAGTTCCTTATGTATTTTAGATTCATTATATATTCAGTATTCAATTCTATGTCAGTGTCTTTTCAGCCAGCCACTTAACAAATTATGTTCAGGACTTGAACACTTAAAAGCATAAACCATGTTTACAGACATTAAAGAGAAATACATGGAGAAATTTATTATGAATTGGACAACTCAATATTGCTAAGATATCAGTTCTCCTCATATTGATTCATGGACTTAAAACAATTACAATAAGACTCTCAGAATCCTCTTTCTTAGAAATAGACATGCTGACTTAATCATTTACATTTGGAAGTGCAAAGAAAAATCAATGGCCAAATACATGTTTGAAAAAGAAGAACCAAGTTGGGGGATTTTACTATCTGATTTCAAGTCTTACCTGTAAAGCTATTGCATTCAAGACAAAGTGGTGTAGCCTAAGCAAACACACATAGCTCAATGAACTTCTCTGGAATAGATTTACAACTCTATCCATATATCTGGTCAATTGATTTCTCAAAAATGATATGAAGGTAATTAGTGGAAAGAACAGTCTTCTCATCAAATGGTGTTAAAATAATTGGATATACATTAAAAAGTGAACCTCACCTTTCCCTTCGCACAAGTAAAAAAACAAACTCATAATCATATACTTAAATTTAGAAAGCGAAAGATAAAATTTAGAAGAAAAAATACACATTTGCTATAGATAAAGATTTATTAGACAGGATACATAAAAAGTAATAGCTATAGAAGAAAGCATATACATTTAGCTTCATCAAAATTAAAATTTATTATCTTCAGAAGATATCATTAAGAAAATGAAAAGCAAGTACATACATTGGGACAAAATAAAAGGGATACATATATGTATCAAAGTCTTATATCGAAAGAATATATATAAATAATATATAAACTCTCACAACTCATTATGGAGAAGAGAATTCAATAAAAACAATAAAATATTTGACCAGGCACATCACAAAAGAACATGAACAATTAGACAACAGGTTAACATCTGTAATTATCATGGATATATAAAACACTGTGAGATTCTATTATACACATCTATAATGGCTAATATTAACAACACTAATAATCTAAGCATTGAAGAAGTTATGCAGCAGTCAGAACTCTCATACATTCATGGAGGTATTTAAAAATGTTCAGGAGTTTCTAGTGATCTTGTTTTATGATTTATAAAATTCAGAAAATTTTTGTGAATGATCCCAAAAAGACTTAAACAAGAATTTTCATAGCACCATTATTCATAATAGCTTCAAACTGGAAACAACGGAACGTGCAGAAGCAGGTAAATGGATGAGCAAAGAGTCTTACATAGTGTATAATTCCATTTATTTGAATGTCCAGAATAGACAAATCCATAGAGATGGAAAATAAATGAGTTTCTAAGGGATGGCAAGAGAGGTTATCAGGACCAACTGCTAAAGAGTGGCTGATTTTGCTTGGAATGATGGAAATGCTGTAAAATTAGATAGTGGTGATAATTGCATAACTCTGAGAATATAGTAAAAACCACTAAATTTAGCATTTTGAAATGATGAATTTCATGTTATGTGAATTTTATCTCTATAAAGTTGTTAAAGAAGATACATAATAACAAGATGGATTACTATACAGCAATTAAAAAGAACAAAAAACTGGTACTCACCACAAGGTGCATCAATCTAAAAAATATTATACTAATCAAAAGAACCAGAAACAAGAGTGCATATATCTTACTACATTTATACTGATTCAAAAAGAGGGAAAATACATTCACAATGACAAAAGTCAGAATAGTCAGGATAGTCATAAGTCAGAATAAATGAAGGTACTCTGGAAGGCAGTATTGGTGGAAAAGGGCATTTTAATGGATCTTAGGGAAATGTATATCTTCAACTCTTTGGTGGCTAAATAAGTGTGTATGTAAGTAAACATCTCTGTGATACACACTAAGGGTTATTCCACTTTATGAAATTTATTGCATTTATAATATCTCTTAAAAATTCAGCATTGTTATACTGTGAAATTTATGGGGAATTATATATTATTTCTCTTTTTTTGAAAACTCCAATGGTTATGGAAGAAATACTTTATCTTATCATTATCGTTTATGTACTTTTCAATGATTGTTTAACTGAAAACAGTACAGTATCTTACTCTTTCAATACTCATGACCTTGATGAGACTGTGGCGGAGAAAAACCTTACTGGGCAAACTCTGAACAACTTCATGTTTAAAAGGTATTGTTTATTGTTCTGAATAATACTTTCACTGTGATTCTATTTTTAACCTTTCCAAAAGAGAAAAAAATTATAATATTGGAGTAATGTGTAATAAACTATGCTTAGAGCATTATAAATGAAAAATATTCTGTAAAACACAATTGGATGAAAAGGCATGGAAATACTAGTCTGCAATAATACTTTAAAAAATATATATGGTAATCAGTGATGTGTGGGATTTTTCAGAAGTAATTCAAATGCTAATGAATCTGGTAAAATCTTTCAGCTGGGAAATGAGGACCTGTTTTTGTTGTTTTTTCTGCCAGCTTCCAATTTCTGTCAGCTGAGAAAATCCTTTTATGAATTAATAAAAGTTTTCCAGACTGAAAATAGGGGTATATACAGCTTAATGGCTAGAATGTTTTGCCAGGATTTTGTAATTTAGACAGTTTGTTATGACTAGAGCAATGCTCCAATGCATTGAACTTTAATGTTGAAATGTCAGCTTCCTACTGAGTAGTTCAGGAGCCAGGCCTACACCTGCTTGCTTTTAAAAGAGCTGTCATTGCATCCACTTCCAGTAAGTAGAATTTGTGGAGTTGGTATGATAATAATATTGTGTACTTTTCATCTCCCAAGTATGATAAAAACATTTACTAATAAAGCCTCCTTAAAAACCAAATGTCCTCCATTTCCACATTGGGAAAAAAAGAAGGGGTGAGACTCAAAAATTTGGAAAGAAAATGCTCTGTACACCAGTGATTTTATCCAAAATTTAAGCCTTTTCAAAACAGTAAGTTTTTTTTTCTCCTGGAAAAATATCATAGTTTCTTAAGTCATTACTTTTCATGTTGACTCATGAGTAATAGACGCAGTTCACTTTATAGTGACTAAGGGTGATGAAATGTGGCTTGATATTAAAGTCAAGCTACAAAGAATAAAACGGATCCCATGGCATCATTTAGGAAATATCCTCTTTAAATTCCTCAATTTAATCCATGAGACACTACAAGAATTAATTTGACTGATGGGTGAGTTGTTATTCTCAGAGGATTTATAGTGAGTCATTCAAAATAGGATTATGTCTGTTAATATTAACTACATAGCTTTTACCAAGTTAATCATCACCTCCTGTGGGGTCCTATTATTTTTATTCACTTGTTCTTAGAAACCATCTAACTTTGTAGGGAAAACAAAACACAAAACAGAAAATACATCTCCAAAAAAAATGGGGACATACAGGATTCTAGTCATTGGGTCCTACATTGCAAATCCAGTCCCTGAAATTTGGATTCAGATCTAGGTTTTAACTTAACTCATATACATATGCATTCTCTGACCAATATTTTGATGTAAAGCAAAGCCTATTTTTAACATGAGTCCATTTAGATTTCCTCTGGACATTTCTTCAATATCCATATCCATAATATCCTATATGTCATTTTCAGTGTTATTTTTTATTTAGAGTGTAGTAAGAGCTTAAAGGCAGTTGTAAAGTAATTACTTTTTTAAATTAATTTATTTTATTATCATTAATCTACAATTACATGTGCAACATTACGGTTATTAAACTACCCCTTCATCAGGTCCCCCCCACCAACCCCATTACAATCACTGTCCATCAGCATAATGAGATGCTATAGAATCACTACTTGTCTTCTCTGAGTTGTACTGCCCTCCCCGTGCCCCCCCAACATTATATCTGCTAATCGTAATGCTCCTTTTTCCCTCTTATCCCTCCCTTCCCGCCCATTTTCCCCAGTCCCTTTCCCTTTGGTAACTATTAGTCCGTTCTTGGGTTCTGTGAGTCTGCTGCTGTTTTGTTCCTTCAGTATTTTTTCTTTGTTCTTATACTCCACATATGAGTGAAATCATTTGATACTTGTCTTTTCGGCTTGGCTTATTTCACTGAGCATAATACCCTCTAGCTCCATCCATGTAGTTGCAAATGGTAGGATTTGTTTTCTTCTTATGGCTGAATAATATTCCATTGTGTATATGTACCACATCTTCTTTATCCATTCATCTACTGATGGACACTTAGGTTGCTTCCATTTCTTGGCTATTGTAAATAGTGCTGCAATAAACATAGGGGTGCATCTGTCCTTTTCAAATTGGGCTGCTGCATTCTTAGGGTAAATTCCTAGGAGTGGAATTCCTGGGTCAAATGGTATTTCTATTTTGAGTTTTTTGAGGAACCTCCATACTGCTTTCCACAATGGTTGAACTAACTTGCAGTCCCACCAGCAGTGTAGGAGGGTTCCCTTTTCTCCACATCGTCGCCAACATTTGTTGTTGTTTGTGTTTTGGATGTTGGCTAAAGTAATTACTTTTAGAATTGTTCTCTAATTTTAAAACTCATGTCAATTTTTTTTATATTTGTTCCTAACTTGCATGCATTTTTAAACTATATTTTCCACTGCTGACAGGATAGGGCAATATTGAGTCTGAAACATTCAATTTGTTTCCCTCCAACAAGTACTCATTCCTATTAATATTTAACCAATTTACATCATATTTAATGAAATCAAGAAGTCACAATAACAACTTGATGTAAAGAGATGGAATTAGTCAAAGCAGAAAGACATAGATTTATGGAAGAGTAGACGAGAGGCTATCAGAGTTTAGTGGCCCATAGATTACCCAGTAAAAGTTAGGGTGAGTTTATCTGGCAAAACCACTAAATGAATGTCACCTAAGAGAGTATCTCCTGTCTAAATTAAAAGTAAAATAAGCCATATCCCCTGATTGGATATTTACACTTAATCAAGAATTTGGGTGAAGTTCTAAAATTGGGTTGGCTATCATCTGGTTTAATAGCAACTATTACTTTTAGATATTAAATGTCTGGGAACTTGGTAGATATATCTTTAAAGTATACTCAGAGACAAGAGGAGATAGATGGATAAGCAAATAAAATATGTCTGATCTCTTCAAATTGCTAGAATGCTTCATTTGTTGAGGTTCATTGATACGCACTTTTGATTCCATTTTTGTATTTTTTTCCCCCTGTAATCATGTCTGCAGAAATATGCTTGAGATTTTCCTATGTAATATGCAAGAAAAAATGCACAATATTTTCATTTCTTTTCTATTTTATATGGTTTTCCCTACAATGTCTTATTTCATTATAAGAAAAGTGTAAGATACATTTTTATATCCTACTGATTTGCTGTTTTGATAACTCTAATTAAAAAGACCTTTAAAGTAGTGAATATTTTTAGATTCATTTAGTATTATTGTATATAATTACTTCTCTGTCTATGACATTGTATATACAAGAATGATGATAGCAACAACTTCAGTGTTTTTTACAAGCCAAATTTGTGTAGGTTGAGGATTTGAAGAACTGTGCTCTTGTGTTGGAAGGGGAAAGGAAGTAACCACAGCACATTGTGAAAGATGTTTTTGAATACTATAAGTAAAATCAGAAAGGTAACACAAGGGTAGTAGAACATCTCAATAGCTGCTTTGAGTATCAGAATGTATAATCCAAGATTAAATAGAATTCCAGCAGAAAATTTAAGGAGGGTCTTATAGTAAATATCAGAGTTCTAGAGTATAAGAAAAAGAATGGCAAAAGAAAAGTAGTCTAGATCTGAAACATGAGTGTGCCCCAGGGCATATATTATCTACTCATTAAATATGCATATTTCTTGTTTCAGATAAATTTCTAAGTCAGGAGATCTGTGGCGAAATTTAAAGGTCCTCACTTTTAAGACTAGAATGTTGAATCCATAAAATGGAATCTCTACAAGAGCAAAGAAAAATGATTTATAACTTTATTTCACTGATATATCCTCAAAAACCTAGAATATCTCCTGGAATATATTATCTGTTAAGTAAGAATTCAACAAATGAAAAACAAACAATCAAGATCATGCTAATGCAGACTGACAACTAAACAAATTTTGAAAAATACTCTTATTTTAGAGAGATAAATAAAATAACACTTTGGCACTAAGAACAGACAGTTATTCAGATAGCAAATATACAATATCTAGGATTTTGTCTATCCAATCACCCTTCCCTGGGGAGACAATTTGTCTCCGTTTCATAGTGATCTTGCCCAGTCAGTGTATGTTTGGAGTGGGTGACCCTCCTTGTATTTCCTCCCACACCTTGCCAGGAATTGGCACTATGAGCACAAGGAGGATGGAATATCCCCATTCGCCACATTGTTTAGTGATAGGCACATAGCATAAAGAGCATTGTGTATGGCCGAGGTTTCCAGCGCCTTCCTTGTGCCCAATGAAGACAGCCTGTTTGGAAATTAAGACAAAGATGGAGCCTAAACATACAGAGCAAGAGAGAGAGCCCTGGTAGATAATTTTTGAATCCTTAAGTCTATCTCTAAAATTGGATCCACCTGTTTGGTAACATAAAATAATGCATTTCATTTTTTGCTTAAGCTAGTTTGAGTTGGGTTTCTGTTATCTGAATTCAGGAGTACTGATTAATACACCATAAATGGATGCAAGTTAAAAGTTGTTCTTGAGGCTGTCATCAACTATAGGGTTAAAATCCAGTAATTTTTTTCAGGAAATGTGTGTGTGTGTGTGTGTGTGTGTGTGTGTGTGTGTGTATGTGTGCTGAATTTGCACATGAACTGTCATGTAGCTTCAACTATAGTGTATGAGGACTGCATATCTGTAAACCAAGAAGAGGATTTTATTTTGTTGAAGTATTCCCACTAAAATGTCCTAAGTCTCAGTCCTTTACCAGCAAGGGTATTTTTGTAAAGCATCTTTCAATGTTTTGGTGTGGTATGAAACCACTTAAGACTATGAAGTCCATGAATGGTGTCTCTGAGAGTCTGTCAACAGTAGCAGAGTTTTCAATAACATTTAAGTAGTAAACATACAATTTCTTCAGTAAGCAATTTATAAAAAATTACAGTTCAGAGATCTAGTGATAGCACTATGTGGCAGCTCAGGAATTAAGTGTCAACTTTTTGAAATTTATATCTCATTAACACCTTATACAGATTGGCAGCTAAAACCTAGTGATATTCTCTGAGAAATGAACATGGTATGATTGCTAATTTTTAGTTTATACCAATTTTCAGAACTTTTTACAAGCTATCTTTATCAAGCAATAAGGTGTTAAATAGGATTTAAATAGAAAATTAAGTTGTACTGATCATTACATGCTCTTAGTCAATTTATAATGTTTCTTTAGTGTTATTTCCCAAAGAGATATACCCATAAATATAGACAGAGAGATGGAGATTAAGACAGAGACAATATATCAACATAGATAGATTACTTATCTATTACTGTATAACAAAGTACCCAAAAACTTAATGGCTTAAAACAGTAAGCATTATCTCACACAGTTTCTGTGGGTTGGGAATTTTGAAGTGGCTTGGCTTGTGGTTCTGACTCAGCATCTCTCATGAGGTTTTATTCATATTGGAGAAGGCTGGGCTGGATGGAGTTCCATGCCCGAGATGGATCTCTCACATGGTTGGGCAAGTTCATGTGGCTCCTGCCGAGACTCCTGATTTCCTCACCATGTGAAACTCTCAACCCGACTCACTAAGTGTCCCAAAATGCGTGATCCATTCCCTACTTTATCCGGTAATATAGCTACAAAACAAACAAACCAACACAAACTCCTACCAATACTGCTTGGGGTTAGTGTTGGCATTAGACCTGGAGAGGTAAAAAGCCATGGGCACAGCCATACCATCAGGGCTGAGCCAAGTTGCTCACCAGTTCTGTACCTGACTGTCATTTACCAATGTCACTACTGGGCCATACTTCCAAAACAATATCATAAGGTCCGTTTTCATTGGGGAAACTGGGGGCACAGACTGCTACCTGAGACAACCAAAAACATAAAATAAAATGCCACACAGGAAAGGGAAGACCAAACATAGGAAGCCAAGAGAGTAGAGAGAATGAGAAAGAAAAAGAGAAAATGCAAAGCAAAAGAAAGATAAAAAGCAAAAGCTTCTAAAAATGTGTTTGCGAATGTAATCCAAAACAAAAATCGGCATTTGAATGTATCTAAACCTAAGAAAACCAAGAAAATCAACAATTAGAAGATTAATTTTCTCCAGATAAAATATTTTCGTACAGCAGTTTGACAGGTTAACATATATTTTGGTTAATATGGAGAACTGAATATTTATGTGTATTTAAATTCCATCTCATATCCCCATGTAAACTATAGTAAACAGATTTTTTTAAGGCACAAAATCAAAGAGATGGCTAGGAAAGGAATCCAGAAAACAACTTTGTCTTAGGCTGCTTCTTTCTGTTCCAGATTAAAAAAATAAATGCTGGTGAAGCAATTTCCAAGTTTCAATAAACCACTAACAGTGAAAGAAATATAAAGTACTATATGACAGGCCAGTGATATATAAGTGGTTTATTCTGCTTAGATGAACAGAATAGAACAGGGCTCTCTCAAGCAAGTGTGCCATAAAAATGTCCCTATAAGAAGACCATTGTTTATATATCTACTGCTGGACTAAGTCCTCTAGCCTAAAATCATCTTTTAATTCCTTTCTAATATTGGTTTATAATCTTCTAAGGCTATTGATAAATTGGCATGCCATGGAGTAAATCAGAATTATAATGATAAATGTGTTTTGTATATTTTGTCCATTTAATCTTGCTTCATAGTATAATGGACAGTATTATTTCACACATCTCTGTCTTTATACTACAACAAAATACTATTACTCCTGTGAGAAAAATAGCTCACATGTGTGATAACTAATTTCTTTCCTTTGTGAAAAGTTATTCTTTCAGAATTATTATGACAGGAGAGTCATCTTCAAGATCATTTAGCTTCAGGGTCATTTAAAAAATCCAAATCACATTTTTCCAGAAGTTACAAAAATTGCATGGCATATTTTCTATCTTTGAAACAGAGCAGCTGGCTCCGTGTATATGTATTTTGCTGTTGGCGAGCAGTCGCTCTTTTTCCAAAATTAGAAATAGAGATGTTAAAAGGTTTTTTTAAAAATAAAGTACATTTTTAAAAATAAACCCCGCTCACAAAGAAATACTTTAGTGTAATAGTGAGGGATGCTTCCAGAAATGCAATACAGAAAGAAAGGACAGAGTGGGAAAGAAAGGGTATCAAGGGATTAGACAGACATGAACCAATTCCCTAAAACTTTAGTTCTTAGGATTTTTAAAGTCTTCATTATTCATATCTTAAGGTATATTCTGCATTTGTCACCAGAGATTGTGAAAATGAGATATTCAACATAAGTCAATCATGAAACCCATGAGAGTAAATATATTCACCAAAGTTATAATTAAATTTATCCTGTGAAGTGCTCTGAAGCAGCACATGACATGTGGTGTGTACTCCCTGCTCAGTGAATGTTTTTTACTTTCATCTTAGAGTCCAAGTAAAACTGAAAGGGGTGAAATAATGATATCAAATATATAATACTTAATGTTATACGCTTAGTAAGTGGGTTTTCCATGGCCGTGGAAAAATTTTAGAATTATTCAGATAAGAAACTCTAAAGTTAAACGTGTAATTTAAAAATAATCAGCAGGGAAAATCTCACCCAGACAAAGGCTGAGGTACTTGGAATAAAGATTCCAAACACTAGCACATTGTTTATGAATGAACATAGGCTCACAAGCAAAATTTGCGGGGGCGAAAGTCAGATTCAGGGCAGTAGTAACGAGAAAATATTTAAACAAGGAGGTATTTCTTTAAAATCAACCTCAAAGATGGATTTACTAATAATAGGAAACATTATTAAGAAATTGTACAACATTTGAACATTAAAATGTAAACATTAATAACAAAATTTTAAAATACTAACTTCTAAATTCAGAAGTTAGGATACATTGAACAAGTGTTTTTCTTTTGGATTAAAATGTCCACCCTTTAACCAGATCAAGCATCAACTATTCAGACCCTTTTCCCCTAAGGCTCAAACATAATCACTTCCTCTTTGCCATCAACATTATGCATTGTTCATATTTGAGTATAGCTTCTATCACATTCTAATTTGATTGTTTCCATGTTTTTCTCCCCTAATATGCTGTGAACTCTATGCATCTATTTCAATCATCTCTGTATCCTTAGTACATAGGCCCAATACATTGGTGAGTCAAAATGTCTAAATAACAAATGTCATGCCTCAAAGAAAAATGATATTCTCATTTTTGTCTTCCATAACTGGTATGTTAGTAAACCAATTACAGGGTCTGGCCTTTTCTTCATTGACTTTTATGGATTCAAGGTAATAATGTTTTCCTTCAGATATGTTGCAAATATTATCTCCACCTAGTTTTTGGGTTGTACAATTTCTTAATGGTATGTTTAACAAATTTCTTAATTTTTCAATATTTTTCTTCATATTACATGCTTTTGTTTCTTTCAGAGTCTTTTGTTATATTGATATCTTAAAAGTAATATTCTGTATTTGTATTTTTAACAAATTTCATCTTTCATATTTATGTCTTCAAAGAGGCAGTTCTCAACTGGTGGGTGATTTTGCTCTCCCAGGATCATTTGCAAATGTCTGGAGACAGTTCTGGTTATAATAACAGAGTGGGGAGTTCCACTGGCATCTATTGGACAGAAGCCAGGGATGTCATTAAAAATTCTAAAAGGCACAAGACAGCCCCCACAATAAAGAGTAATTGCACCCAAAATATCAATAGTGTTGCTATTAAGAATCTTTTGATTTTGAGACTGTCTATAGAAATGATATATTATTTCATTTATTTTCATGTCTTTTTAATGTTTTTCAGTAAAATTTTTCATTATCTCAATACAGATCTTAACTATGTATATTTTTGTATTTATTCCTGGGTACTTTATAATTTGTGCTATTTTGAATGGACTCTTTCTAAAATTATAATGTCTAACTGTGTGTTGATAGAAATGCAGTTAATCTTACATATAGCAATGATCTAACAAATTGGTTTTATATCTAGAGGCATTGAGAAACTCTTGTTTTTCATAATTTTTAAAGATAATTTACAGCTTTTTATGTGGTCAGTCATATCTGAAAATAGTGAGAGCTTTATTTTTTCTATTTACAATTTTGTTTTAGTTGTTCATGATTTAAAAAGTATATTTATGATTTTGAAAGTATAATACTGATGAAAGCATCCTGCAAAAGTTGGATAGGATTAGTGAAGGCAACATTCTTTTCCTATTCCTAATTTTAAAGGATGTTGTTTTGATGTTTCACTAGTAGGATGTTAGCTACAGGTCTTAGGTCTTGTTTTGTTTTGTGGCTAGACTTCGTCTGTTTAAAAAAGTTCTTTTCTGTTGTTAGTTTGATCAGAGTATTTATTCTTGCAGAATGTTTGATTCTATTAAGTGACTTTTTATTTCACCTGTAAATGAAATATAAAAGTAGCACAAATGAACACAGATATTTTAAAAATTAAATAAAGTGATCAAAGTTAAGCACTTAGGATAATGCCTAGTTATTTATCATTCATAATAAATGTAGCAATTGCAATGGTAGTGAATGATAATTGTTCTTGAGGTTATCCATTAATTTGATTTTGTTTTTGTTTTATATTTATCCTTTGATGATTTGTACAAAATGTCTTCATAAATAAATATCTCCATCCAAGGAAACAGCCCACCTTTGTCAATTATAAACATCTTTTTTTTTATTTTGAAAGAAAAAAATTATTAAACATACTGTTATTAGAGGTTACATTCATATTATTTTATTGCAAATAATAGGACTGTTTGCCATGGTTTCCCTCAGTCATCTGTGCTCCATACACACTTCCCTAGTTGGCAAACTATACTTATGTTTCAAAACCATCCTAGTAGTCATCTCCCCTATGAACTGATTTGTAACTCTGCTTCAGGCAAAGGTGATGCTCTGTTCTCTGCACTTCCAAGACTACTTGCTTGACCAAATCAGATGATGGAAATCATAGATCTTGCACATAACAAAATTGCTAATGATTCAAATGATACAGGCAAACTGTAGCCATAAATGAAGCATTCCTCTCCTTGAGGAGTGTGAACTGGTCATCCACAGCTCTGTAGGAATACCCTTTCTGCTGTGTACTAGGCACATACTGGTTTTAAAATAACAGGTAAGTTGAGAATTTGTGTAATGTATGTGGATATATTACTCTGCTGTTTCAGTGTTATCACTCTCAACTGCACTGACAGAAGATTGTTTACATGACTTTGCCCTGCTATGTCCCATATATTCATATTCTGGACAAATTTACAATAAATAATCTCAACAAACTTGGTATGTCTGTGGAAACTCTTCTACATATAGAAACCTTCTGTCATTTATACGATTAACATGTTTACAAAGCCTTTTTTGTGGGGAGAAGAGTGGGCTCAGGTCATTTATTTATTCACCTGGGCCTCCTTTAGGTGAGCAAGCTGTAGACCAACCTGCCATCTTCCCAATTTGCAATATAGGTTAGTAGTTGGGAGCACTGGTTTGGGTGTCACATATCTTGTGTAAAATACAGGCCCTGGTGACTTTTTAGCAGAATAAAATAAACCTCTCCCAACTTCAGTTTGCTCATCTGTAAAACAAATATAACTTTGTCTATCATAGACTTATTTTGATAATTAAATATGCTGAAGTAAATATCTAACTTAGGACTGCATATTTGTGTGATTAAACATATTTATACCATTGATCCAACTTAGCACTGTGCATTTGTACAGTTGGGTTTGAACTGATTTGGTCCACTTACACAAGGATTTTTTGCAATAAATATATTGGAAAATCTTTTGGAGATTTGTGACAATTTGAAAAAACATTTATTTTTCTCTAGCTTACTTTATTGTAGGAATACAGCTTATAATACAAAAAACATGTAAACTGTATGTTAATTGACCGCTTATGTTATTGGTAAGGCTTCAGGTCAACAGTAAGCTATTAGTAGTTATGTTTTGGGGGAGTTAAAAGGTATAGGTGGATTTTCAACTGCATGGAGCTAGGGGTCCCTAAGCTCCATGCTGGTCAAGGGTCAATTGTATAGCACTGACCACAACGAACTGTGGTTATTTGTATGGCTTTTACCTTATCCTCAACTCAGAACTGAGTTTTACCAAGTGACACAGCATCATTTTTTGTTCTTCTAACTACTGGTGCCATGCTTTTACTAAATAAGCTCTCTTAATGTTTAAGTAGAAGGAGACTAGTTTTGTCTTGAAACTTTAAACTTTCAACTCAAGAAGCCTGTTATTGTAAAATTGATAACTTTCTCTGCAGTGTATTTAAAACACGTTCCTGATCCTCTACAAAGGTTCAAAGTATTACATGATGACAGTGGTGCTTCTTTCCTGCATATATATTTCCTAATGGTTTTAAAAAAATATTCCTTAGGTTGAAAATATACACATGAATTTGTATCTTCTACAATTGGTTATTCATCATTAATAATCAAAGGCTATATAAAGGTTTATTATTATGAAGACTCAATTAACCCTAAGTAAATATATTATACTCTCCATCAGTTTTACTAAAGTACAAGAACCCTTATTACATATTTACTAATTTTCAATTCTTAGTTGTCATTTTTCTTGGCTCACTATTGTATTTCTTAGGAATAGATGACATTGAAACTTCCAAAGAAGGTATGTGTAGTAGCTTTGAATTATCCAGTATTTATCTCACCCATTCTGTATCTTCTTATCCCAAAATAATTTTTTAAAATCACCATTTCTATAAAAGAAATATGTTAGACACTTGTTTATTCTTAGGGAAGGAATAAAAGAAGAATTTTAATATTTCCTTGGAGTCCACATCTAGTCTGACCCTCCCACAGTAATCAATCTCACCAATATTACCAACAACTTATTTAGAAACACATGGACATTTGCCCATGTCTCTTATTTGACTTTTCTCTTGCATTTGATAAGTTATTCAGTACTCATTGGGCATTTGTTTATTTTGTCAGTTGAGTCCTGAGAACGCCTTCTTATTGCTTGGCATGTAAGTCACCACTTTATCATAGATTTCTTTCTGTTTCTCTGATTGCTCATTTTCAGTTTTTCAGGATCTTTTTACTCTTTCTATGCTTTAAGTATTTGAGTTTTCCAAAGTTCAAGTTTGGCCTATGTCTGTTCCTGACGTTCTTGTTTATGCAGTCTCATCCTTATCCATGGCTTCAATTACTGATATATATTGATGATTCAAAATCATTTATTTATAAGGACTTCTCAAGCCTCTCCCTGAGCATGTGCACATGCATGCACACATACACTCACTCACACACACCAATATCTACTGGTATTACCTAGTGCAAATTTCCATTGAATGAGCCACAGTCATTCAAAATTAACAGATACGAAATTGATCTTATCATCTTCTCCACCAAAAGAATTATTCCACCTCAACTTACTATCTTGATAGGAAGTAGGGTTATTTACCTAAGTACTCAAATCATAACCTTTTCCCCTTTTCCTGCAATCTAGCACCAATAAATTACCAAATCCTGTTTATTTTATTTCTAGTCTCTGTTGTGTTTACCCATCACTGTTTCTAATACCTTTGTGTTAGTCCTTACCATTAATTTTAAGGTATATCAATGTCTCTCATTCAACTTTCTTTTTTACCATGCTGTTAGGTAGATATTTCTAAAATACAAATGTATTTATGCTACATTTTTATGTCTGTCTGACAGTTTGCAATAAAAGCTAACACCATTAGTTATGTAAGTTAGCCTTAGTCATCTAGGGTTAGCTTTTCATCAAACATCCCCAAGCAGACCTTACATATCCTAGCTGCCGCCCTACTTAGTGAAAATTCTCAGGGTAGCTTAGAATAATTTTTCATTAGGAAGTAACTCTTTAACTTCATGATGCCATTTAACTTTGTGTCTTCAGTTGTCACCATTTATTCAATTTCCCCAACTGCACACAAGAAAGTTACATGAGAGCAGATCTTTTTGAGAGAATGGAGCAAATAAATCTAAGACCTCCTCATGCAAATGTAAGGCAAGTAAACACTATTGCCTTGCAGGAGTGTTGTATTAGGACCTGTTCTGATGTTCAGTAACAACTTCCTGTTGTAATACCCCAAATAAAAAGTATAGAAATGTTTGCATAAGAAGCCAAGGGACCTCCCATGAAAGAAGTGATCAAAACCAGACACACAATGTCTCATACTGGAAAGTGAAGATCATCCTGTATAAGGCTTATTGGAAGAAAAGGGGAAGAATGATTATCAATGATTCCAATAAGGACTCAACAATAGGTAAGAACTGGTGTACTGAGCTCAGCACAAAGACATGAAGATTAGCTTCAAATTGATGATCTGGGTACATCTTATGTTAATGTTGGAAATTTAGCAACCCTGACAGGATGACATGATTGAGGATCATGGCCAAGCATGTTGGAAAAGCAAACTGACATCTTGCCTTTATCATTATGCAATATAATCAGAGAGTTAGAAAAAAAAAATTTTTATTTCACCCTGAGATGTCCAAATCTGTATCACCAAACAAATGAAATGTTGAGTCATTTTCTGTATGTTCACCATGGGAAACAACTTTATTCTAGATTTTTATAAAACTGTGACAAACATTGAAAGATACAACTTTATAAAACAACTGTTTATCCACTATGAACCAACTATCTGTAACTTTAGTAAACTCATTTATTTAAAGTACCTATTGTGTTTTTAAAACTTGATGATAAAATGAGTCTTCTAAATTCTGTACTTCTTGCCAAATCATTGAAAGTAAATCTTTTTCCTTAATCATTTTTTCCCCTCGTCTTTCTTTTACAGATAACATTTCCACGGAGATGCCTCAGTTGATGCTGTGACCAGCCCTAATGGTACTGCACTGATGAGGGTACCACACACAGGCCTTTTGCATCCAGGGTCACATTCTTCAGTTTTCTGGGTGGATTTCATCATTTTACTACAGAGCTTGCACTCTGTTCCTGACTCAGTTCCAGTGTCTGAATCAGGTGCTTTGCCTCCCACTGACTCTCTTTCTGGATTGCCTTTTGTTCTTTCCTAACACAGTTTCTGATTCCAAATCTGTTTTGGCTTTTTTTTGGCCACCATTTTAATTCTCACTTTTGGTTTTGGTCTTTTATGATGATATGGCCCAACCAGTTTTACCCTTTCATGCTTGGGGTTGATTTATTTATTCATATTATTTATTTAGTTTTCTATTTGTCTTGAGAATTCTGATTTCTCCTGACCTTTGAGTCACTTGCTTCTGTTTCATCATGTCACGAAACTGTGGTTTAGTCAAATCGAAAGTAATGCCCTGTCACAGCCCACACTGCTGCATAGTTGCCTGCCAGTTGGTGACAAAATCCTGTGTTCTTTTTTTTGTGTGCCACCCTGAGCACAAAGAAGTCAGAACAAGAAAAAAAAGAGAAAAAAATTTTTTTTTGTCCAGTAGAATAAAGAGCAACCGCTAGATCAGAAAACATCAAGATAAGTATGCCTTTGAGATTGTCTGTCACTTTGACCTTCTGTTCTGAAATTGATGCAAACAATCAGTCAGTTTTTCTGAGATACAATTTGTGTTCTACATTTATTTGACCCGTGGCTGAAACTGAGACTACCAATCTCTTTTTCTTTCGTTCTGTGTTTGCTTAAATTGGAAAAAGAAATAAAGATTTTGTTCTTCTCAAAAAAGAAAGGTAATTTGCCTCTTTCTTACAACGATTTGTTTATATTTATAGCTCTTTTTTACATCTGTAGTTTGCTTATTCTTTTTTTTCTCTTCCTTTTGGGAAATTTGTATTTATTAATTGGTCAAAATTTTTAATAAGTTGTCTACCCTCCTAGCATGTGTAACTCAAAGACATTATTTATCATTAAAGGAGAGAAATAGATGTAATTTTCTTTCTTTTATAGCGCAGCTTAGAAAACACAGTCCTTTAACTTATGTAAGAACTTTGCCTGGTTAAAATAACAGCCGGTATCAACCCTACTGTGGTTTGGAATGGGAATGTAAATGATACGGCGCTGATTGCTTCTGGCCTGAAGAATGCTGTCACCTCTTAAGACATCTGAATGGCTCAGAGTGCACAGCATTTCCTCCCTCTTATCTCAAAAAAGAAAACAGAAAATACGTATAGAAGTACACAAATAATCCAATCAGTATGGGAGAGAATGCTTTATGTGCTGAAAGATTTTAAAAAAACCTTACATTTGAACCTTTAGCTTAACCTACAACCTATCTGGACAATTACTAAAGAAAAAAACATATAAAAATATGGAGAACTCAGTCACAAATTGCTTCATATTTCTACAGCTTGCTCATGATATTAAGATTCCCTCACTGTATGAACATAAACTGTTTTCTGAACAGACTATTATAACTTTGCCTGTTGTTTTATCTATTGCTGCTTAGCAAACCACTCCATAACTTTGTGGCTAGAAACATAGATTTATTATTTTTTATGTTGGACCTGTGTGTCCACTTGACTTGGTGGGTGGTTCTCACTTGAGGCATCTCAGGCAACTTAAGTCAGGTAGTGGCTGAATCCGCAGACAACTGGAGACTCCACCGGGGTGATTCTTCCTACTATCCGGAAGCCTTATTTATGATGGCCAGGTGGGTGGGCTGGGTCCTTGGGCTGGGGCGTGGCCACGGGCCCCACGCAGCCTCCGCAAGCTGGGCTCCGCGCCGGAAGCGGCTCGAGGAGTTCACCGGCCAGGGCCCGCGGGTCTCGGGCGCTCGGGCTTGCGCTTGTGCTCCGTGGCCCCGGCCCTGGCCTGAGGTACAGGAGGTGGAGGGGACCGTGGAGGGGCTGCTTCTCAGGCTGGAAGGGGTTTGCCGCCTGACTGACTAATCAGGAGCAGCACTTGGCAGATCTCGGAAGAGAATATCCCGCTCCTCAAGGCCCAGGTGATGGAAGTGTGTGGCATCCGTGCTGCGGAGAGGCCTTGGTCAAGGTGGCTGCGCACCGCGTTTCCCCCAGGGAAGCCCACGTGCCTCAGGCGGAGCGGGACCTCGGGGCTTTCTCGCAGGCCCCACGGAGGCGGCAGGACGCCTCAGGGCCCCCCTCCGTCAGGAGCAAACCTGCTCCGGCACCGTGGTAAAGGAGCTGCCTTTGTGGTACAGGATCAGGGACTGTTTGCCTGTGGAGGCCGGGGAGGCAGGGCTCCAAACCCCAGCTTCAATCTGCGTTTGTAAACTTTGTGGTGCCCCTCTTCAGGGACGTGGGAAAGTGAAACTGTGGGCTGAGCAGCTTGGGCTCTTTATTTTTTTTTTATTGTCGTTAATGTGTTTTCTGGATTGCCTCCCTTGCATCACTAGAGACCACGACGGTTCGAGTAGCATTCAGAATTCCCCTGTGGCAGTGCCTCAGAGATGAGCAAGAGAAGGCTTTTCCGCCAGTGTTTGGCCTTCCCAGTTTTCCAAATGATGAGGCCGTCGTGGCTGATGGCCTGGGGGACTTGGATTTCCCCCTTTCTGAAAGGCTCTACGTAGGAAGCATGGGGAATGTGGGTGCATGTCTCCAGGTCCATCCGTGTTGATTGGTTGGTTTTATCTGCAAACCCCAGTGTGCCCTTTGCCTGTGAATCATCTCAATAAAGGCCTGAAGAAGTTAAAAGACACACACACAAACCAACCAATCCAGAAAACCAAACACAACCACAAAATGTAACACAGGGAAAGGACACCCTAAGAGCAGGCATTTCAAGAGGTTCATGTGGAAGCGGAGAGAACGTTTTGTAACATTCTCAGATTTCGCCCAGCAGAGATGCCACTGACATCTTGTTGGCCAGATTCAAGGTAAGAGAAAGTTGAGTCATGAAGAATTTGTGGCCATTTTAATCTACCCCTTTCCAAAGAAAACTGGCAATTAGATAATGAAGTTTCTTACATGTAAAAAATTAAAAAAACATGTTTTCATTAGCTTATAGGAAATAATGAGGTGTACATATAAATTTAAAATCAAGATTTGGGACATAGAAAATAAAACTTTTGCTTTAAGGATTCTGGATCTTTATGAAAGCTTCAGACAGTTGCTGAAGCAGCAATTCAAAAGAACAAACAACAGTTAAGCTTGGTTGTTATAACAGTAATGGAATATGAAGTAAGCTAATAAATGGTAGGTGAAAGTGCAAACTATTTTCAATCCAATGCAATAATGAGAATTATTTAACATTTGGTAAACTGTATATATATATATATGTATGTCCTATAATATATATGAATCCCTGAAAAAGTGAGTTTAATTATTTTCTCTTACAATCAGGTATGTGTATTCTATCTGGATAAAAGTGTGAAAATTATTGTTAGCATAATAGTGCAATTTAGAAAAGACTAGTTTATTTTCCTATGCAAAATCTAATTCATTTAAGTTTCCTAAATCTGTCAAATGATTTTTGGTCGACTTTTGTTGATGGTGGTGTTTGTTGTTTTCACAAATGTTTCAAAGGCATGAAAAAATAAAAAGTATGTATGCAATTAAATGATATTAACTAATGCCTTCTAAAGCACTATCCTCTTTTGTGTTTCAGATATTGTTGGATATTATGTAAACTTATGTTTTTTCTACTTAAAATAAGCAAAATATTTTTGACAAGCTCACAATATCTGTAGCAATTTGTGTGTTATTTTGGGTGATAGGAACCAGATTAAATTAAATTTCTAGAAAAATACATAGGAGACAATCTAGGTGGTCTGGGATTTGGCAATGAGTTTGTAAATACAGCACTAGAAGTGTGGTGCAGAAAGACAAAAATCATAAAACATGATTAAATAGACTATTAAAGTTAAAATTTGTGCTGTGCTAAAGGTGCTACTAAGAGAGTCAAAGACAAATCAGGCTCGAAGAAAATATTTGCAAAACCACATGTCTGATGAAAGACCTGTATCCAAAACAAGAAAAAAAAAAGAATTCTTAAAACTCAACAATTAAAGAAAACAAAGAGTTGAGGATGGGCAGAAGATCTGAACAGACACAGCACTAAAGATGTATAGATGGCAATTAAATATATGAAAAGATTTTCAACACTGTTTGTTATTAGGGAATTGTAAATTAAAACAGTGAGGTACCATTTACTACAAACCTTTGAGAGTGGCTAAAATCTGCTCCCCATCCCCACCCCCAAAGTGACAGTATTAAATGTTGACAAAAATGTGGAATGACAGGAACTCTCATTCCCTGCTGGTGGGAATGCAAAATGGTAGAGCCACTTTGGAAGGTAATTGAAGGCCTGTTTATCCAATTGATTTGAAAACTTAATCCACACAAAATTCTGTATGTGAATATTTATACACATATATATTTATACACATACACATATATATATGAATATCCTTGTTCATAGTCACCAAAACTGGAAGTGACAAGATATGCTTCAGTAGGTGACTGTGGTACATCTATACAGAGGAATTTTATTCAGTGCTAGAAAAAAATGAGTTAACCAACCACAGATGGACATGAAGGAATCTTAAATGCATATTGTTACCAAGTTAAAGAAACAAGTCTGAAAAGACCTGTATGCTTACAATTATATGAAAATCTGAAAAAGCAAAACCATTGACATACCAACATATAGACTGGTTGGGGAGAGTGGGAGAGGATTATAATAATTTAGAAAATATGAGAAGGTATGCAGTTTGTTGTAGAAACTTGAATTTGTTCAAGTATGTGCTTGTAGAAAAAATTTAAAAAAGAAACGTGTTAAATGTTGTCAAAGTTAGGTAGTTGGGTCAAGTTTTAAAGGCTAATCCATAACATGAAAAAAGACTTGTGACTCCATTAATGCAACATGTTACCTGGGATATAAGCAAAGGGTAAAATAGGAATTTTTTTCTTTCTGTAAAAACTGTGAAACTTTTCTCTAAAACATCCAAATATGTCTCGGTTATATATCCTGTTTATTACATGAAAAAGTAGAAAAAAATATCACATGATCAGACAGATAAAATTTCATTTTTATCACCAAAATGCTCTCGCTTGGAAAGACTGTTATTTCATGTGGCTCTTTTTTCATTCTTTTCAATCACTGACTAAAGTTTGTCTCTTTTGTAAAAGCTAGAGTTCCTAGTAATTATTTCTGTTATTTTGTTCACTAAATATTGGCACTCTAAACCAAAATTGAGATCATTTATTTTCTTTTAAATACTTAAGACTGTGACCCTGCCTTATAGCTTCTAATAAGTCTTTTTGATACTGTTTTTCAATTTAATTTTAAGAACTCAAATTCAGAATAATAAAACTGTTAGATTTATTTACAGCCATACTGAGATTTCCCAGAAAGCTAGTTGACTGACACATATTTTTTTGTCTTATTTTATGAAAAAAGAGATAAAAAAAATTTATGTATGCTTGGAAGTTTCTGTATTTTTAAATAACTTATGAGTTATAAAGCTTTTACTCTGGAAAACAATTGACAAATCAAGAGGAGAAACTCAAACAGGTTCCCTTGGTTAGATAGATACCAGTGCTGTGTTAAAAATATTTCAGCAGTTGTGTCCCTTTCAGGATGGGTAAAAGCTCTGTCATGTTCATGTATAAAGACTGTCTATAACTGTCATCAAATTGATTTATAAATTTATTTTATAATCTCTTATCAATCTGTCACAAGTACAGCAAGCACTTTATGAGATGAATTAGAAGTCCTTGGAGATTTGTCAGTATCTCACTGATCATAATACTTTCCTACTCCCAGAGTTATTGTTGACTTAATCCTTACAAATTGATCATTACCTCAATAGAGGATTCCAATCTCCTTTTTGAAATTTTAGTATAATGCATTAACCAGAATCTTTCAGTCTCATTATTGACAGACGGTTCTCTTCTTCCTTTACGCTTGTCAACAGGCTCTGTAAGTATTCTGGAAGGAAGTTCAAAAGCATGACAGTCTTCTAAAGAGCATTACTAGGTATTTTTGACTATAGTATTTTAAGGAATAGACACATGGCAGGTTTCTCAAGTTTGAGCTGACATTGTCACTTACAGAGGTCCTTTTCATTCTGTAGAACTGAGTCATGGTTTACAAGAATATTTCAGTCTAGTAGCCGACAACTTCATGAATGTAGACTCTAAACTACACCAAGATAGTCAGAACAAGAATTAATTCCCTAGGACTAAATAAAATGGATTTATTATGGTTGGAATTCTACTTTCTAATGGACATAAGAGAAATATCCCTTTTTTTTAGCTAAACATCAATTCCAAAGAATATTTTTTATAACTGTAGTAAAACACTGTCTAAATAGTTTCTTGTTCAAATTGACCCTCTACAATTCTGAAAATACAGCACATAAAAATTCTCAAGTATGATTTAATGAATCAATAGGCAAACTTAATAATGAATCTGCAGAGAAGAGAAATACAGATAAGTAGGTAGATTGTCTTATCTACAGAATTACTCACAAGCATAGTTAAATATGAACAATGTACTCTTCCTAGGTTCCCTTACTATTCATGACCATGTAGTTATTTACAAAGTTCATTAAGAATCCATGTTTCAGACAAAGGCTGTATATTCATTTGTGTATTTGATACCTAACTGTCCTGTTGAAAAAGTAGCATTGTATGTGTTCTACAGCTAATGGAAACCTATGGCTTTCATTGGAAATGTTATGATTTACAGGTCATAATGAATGTTTCTTCCTCACAGGTCAAGTACATTCAAACATATATTGATTTAAAAAATAATAAATAAATAAAAGGATATCCCTAAGTTGAAAAGTCCTGCAGGCAAACCAGATAGAGATGAATCATATCATTCTATATCTAGCCTTGAAGTAGTCAACACGAGCTTATAGGGGCCATAAGAGTATTTCTAGTATATAAATGTGATTGAATTATGATTCAATCAACTCAGCTTTAGGGTATCTCTAGACAGACATTAACTCTCAATTTCTAGTGTTGTCAAGAATCATGCTCTTCTAGTTTTGTTAACCATGACAGAGTTTTATGTATTAGTCATTTTGTCTTGTGGTATCTATGGAAGAAGAAAGAGCCAGAAACAGAAATCATAAAATGAATGATACTGAAACAAAATTATGTGGTCATACGTGTTAAGAGGTGGAACTTACCTTCAAGGAGGGAATGATACAGAAAATTAACACTGTACCTTGTCACCATACTGGTAAGCAGGTTTCTAACATCCCCCCCCACCCCCCCATTAAAAGTAACAGGAAATTAAAAAATTTAAAAATCACATTGTACCTTGACATAAATAATAGTAAAAACAGCAACTAAAGAAAGGATTTTATCATACCTGGAAAAGTAAAAGAGATGCACCATATTTGTATTTTCAAATGGTAAAATTGGTCTAATATTTTCTGAAATGGTGTCTTAACTCCTAAAACTTTGTTTCCCAGTTACTTTAGCAGGCACTTCTCTATTCATATGAAGTTTTGCCTGTCCACCAAAAAGAGGTTGGTGGCTTCTCTTTAATGCTCCCAGTGTATCTTGCACATACCTTTATTAATATGAACAGCATTTTGATGTAAATTCTCATTAGGTTACAAAGTTGATGAGGATTATATTTAATGTGTCCCCAGTGAATGGTGTAAAAGGTTCTCAGTATGTTTAATTGAATTATCTATTGATAGATATTTTTTGAAATGTGTTTTCTTTCTCACTTTCTTTTGTCTTTTAAGCTTGTTGCATTTATTCATGTAGGGCATATGACAACTCACTGTCACCTCTGAGAGGACTTTCTAGTCATAATATTTTTTTAAATAAATTTTCCCAAATTGTTTTAACTAATCACTGATAATGTTTTAAAATAAAGGTATTCATAGGATGGACTCTGTGACAGATAATAAATTATTACTTTTTGTCCACTTGGAAACACAATTGCATGATAGAGCTTACTCTTTACCAAGCAAGAATGCAAAATTCTATATAAGACTGTTTATATTTCTCAGATGAGAATAATACTGGAATTTTATTTGACTTAATTTACTTAAGATTGAATACACTTAATTATACATCTGTGGTGTATTTATCATCAGGAAGTTAAAGAACTTGTACTGTTGTGCAACAATAGCATAATTGAGAAATGAGTGTTAAAATGCTCTAGAATATCTTCACTGGGAAGATTCCAGGACTTGCACATAAAAATGTCACAGATTAGGTTAAAGAACACAAAAAAACTTCAGTTGACTTCTGAGAAGTTTTCTTCTAAAACCAGGCCAGTAAGTGCTACTGAAAACACTTTTAGCAGCATCATTTTCCATACACTCTACAACTGTGACTTGTTTATACAATTCCCCCAAAAATGATTCAGAAAACTTAAATGCATATGTCCAGTTTCTTATAAACCAAATGATATTCAATTGCCTAATTAAATACTTTGCTCATTTACATAGTATGTAAAGTACAGAAGCTGAACAGTATGTGAGTATACTAAGAGCCAGAGGCAGTGAGTGTCTGCTTCTTTTTTTACTACTGTGATAGCGTTCTGCTGCACTGAATAACCTATGAACTAATTGGTATTTGCTTTGCATATGTCATTTCTTCCGTCTGACCTGCTTCTTCCTCCCATTCTCTTCCCAGTCATGTCTCTTGCTGCTGCAATGTCAATTTACATATTTCTACTCATCACTCACGTTTTGTCTCAAACATTTGTAACCTATGTAGCAAGTGTCAAACAAGCCTATAACCCATATTTTATTGCAAGATGATTGCACATTCTTAAGGGATTTATATTCTTCTGTTCCTGCTCCTAGGGGATTTTCATTTGTCTTTCATTGCCAGAGTCTGTTTCTTTCTGACTCATATTAACTCATATTTGGAACCCAGCTCCCTTTTCTTGATTTGCTCATACACACACATCTTCATACTGATAATTAGACATCCTTCTCCTTTGAGAAATATTTTTACCTTTTATGAGGCAGGCATCATCAGTCTGTTGATATGTAGCTTGGCACTTCTGCTTGTTCTTGCTACTTCCCAACAATGACAAAAACATTTCTCTTACACAGTGAAGACTCACGTGTTGCCTCCCTTCCAACCTTGCTATTGGATTTGCCAAACCGTGGGCAATTTTCTCCATGTCTTGCCTATTCCCTTACCCCATGAGTATTTAAGATGAGATTATATGAAGTTTGATTCCTCAGTGAAACAGATTATTTCAACTCCCTTTAACATTCCTATGGTACACTTAAAATTTGGCAGTAACTACTGTAGGTACAGGTGTATAAATATTTATGTTTTTACACTAGCAGCTATTTCTACTATGAAATCTTTTAAAATTCCATCTGGAGCACAAAATAACATTTTTCAAACTTTATGAAAAGTTATAGTCTCTTTTTCAAAAAAAATCATTCCACGGTTTCCATTTCCAAAAGAAAAGCAGAGTTACATTGATTGCAGTGAGGGTTAGTGGGGCTCACTCACATTTCCGCAACTGTTGCTCTTGTTCCTAGCCTTTGCAGCAGCCCTTAAGGCAGTGTCTTGAAGGGGCAGAAGTGGCCCTTCCTCACTATTGCTAGGAAATCTATATGTGCTTGCTTTTTAATGTTCACCATATTGCATCGTAATTGTTTTGTGTTTGGTGTTCTCACCAACACTAACATTCTTGTATTTTCATTACCCAGCAAGGAGAAAATGTTTCATGCCTGGTACGTTTCCAGCACCATGAACAGTGCCTGCCATGCAACAGAAATAAAAAACAACTAGTTGAATATAGACAAGTAAGTTTATGAATTACATTTTTTTCAGAAAAGCCAGTTGTGAAAAGTAAAAACTTAGTATGAGTCCTTACTATAAACTTCCTTAAATATATACAAATTAGTATAAAAAGTGTTATCAGTATTTTATTGGCATTTTGTTTTAGTCTCCATGTACAAATTATTCTCTAGAAAAATACTGTAGCATTACAAATATGAGTGCTTTTAAGTTCCTCTGTTATAAGGACCTTTATATATTATATAAGTGATTCACTTATAATACCTAGGCTGACTAAAATCCACAGCTGGGATATTTTTCCCTTTTACGTATTTTTTGACCATCTGTCCAACTTATATTTTGCTAAAAAAACTCCCATGACTTCAAGCTCTATTACAAAGCTTCAGTAATCAAGACAATTTGGTATTGGCACAAAAACAGACCCACAGACCAGTGGAACAGAATAGAAAATCCAAACATTAACCCAAACATATATGGCCAATTAATATATGATAAAGGAGCCTTGGATATACAAAGGGAAAAGACAGCCTCTTCAGCAGCTGGTGTTGGCAAAACTGGACAACTACATGTAAGAGAATGAAACTGGACTACTGTCTAACTCCATACACAAAAGTAAGCTAAAAATGGATCAAAAACCTGAATGTAAGTCATGAAACCATAAAACTCTTAGAAAAAACAGGCAAAAATCTCTTGGACATAAACATGAGCGACTTCTTCATGAACATATCTCCCCGGGCAAAGGAAACAAAAGCAAAAGGGGGACTATATCAAGCTGAAAAGCTTCTTTACAGCAAAGGACACCATCAGTAGAACAAAAAGACATCCTACAGTATGGGAGAATATATGCATAAATGATGTATCCAATAAGGGGTTGACATCCAGAATATATAAAGAATTCACACACCTCAACAAACAAAAAGCAAATAATCCAATTAAGAAATGGGCAGAGGGCATGAATGGACACTTCTCCAAAGAAGAAATTCAGATAGCCAACAGGCACATAAAAAGATGCTCCACATTGCTAATCATCAGAGAAATGCAGATTAAAACCACAATGAGATATCACCTCACACCAGTGAGGATGGCCAACATCCAAAACACAAACAACAACAAATGTTGGCGAGGTTGTGGAGAAAAGGGAACCCTCCTACACTGCTGGTGGACTGCAAATTAGTTCAACCATTGTGGAAAGCAGTATGGAGGTTCCTCAAAAAATTCAAAATAGAAATACCATTTGACCCAGGAATTCCACTCCTAGGAATTGACCCTAAGAATGCAGCAGCCCAGTTTGAAAAAGACAGATGCACCCCTATGTTTATTGCAGCACTATTTACAATAGCCAAGAAATGGAAGCAACCTAAGTGTCCATCAGTAGATGAATGGATAAAGAAGAGGTGGTACATATACATAATGGAATATTATAGAGCCATAAGAAGAAAACAAATCCTACCATTTGCAACAACATGGATGGAGCTAGAGGGTATTATGCTCAGTGAAATAAGCCAAGGTGAAAAAGACAAGTATCAAATGATTTCACTCATATGTGGAGCATAAGAGCAAAGAAAAAAAAAACTGAAAGAAAAAAATGGCAGCAGACTCACAGAACCCAAGAATGGACTAACAGTTACCAAAGGGAAAGGGACTGGGGAGGATGGGTGGGAAGGGAGGGACAAGGGGGAAAAAGTGGCATTACGATTAGCAGACGTGATGTTGGGGGGGCATGGGGAGGGCGGTACAACTCAGAGAAGACAAGTAGTGATTCTATAGCATCTCACTACGCTTATGGACAGTGACTGTAATGGGGTTGGTGGGGGGGACCTGATGAAGTGGGTAGTTTAATAACCATAATGTTGCACATGTAATTGTAGATTAATGATAGCAAAAAAAAAAAACCTCCCATGAATGTTTATCTGGGTTAAATGGATAGTACTTATGAAAATGCTAATGAAAAACTAAGTGTCCAATGAAATAATGGATTCTGGATTCTTGAACTTTTAAGTTTAGAGAAAAAAGGCTGAAGAATATAATTGTAGCCATAACTGGTAAAACGGGTTGAACTGAATGAAAAGCTCTGCATATTTAATTTCTTTTTATGAAAATAGGTTCAATAGTCTAATAAAAGAATCACAGAACAAAAATTATGAGGCAAAATATTTATTCCATTTCTCTGCATCACCAGTCCCATCTGTAGCTGTCATATTCTGTACTTGCGTGTCTTTACTTCTTGCCAGACTTTTGACTCCACAGCTTTTTCAAGGCGAATCATGTATATAAAGAGAAAGTATGATGTTCTCACATCATGAGGAGTGTAGAAAGTTTAATTTATTTAAAAATACACTTAAACAGACAATATCAATTTTCAAATCTTTCCTCTTCTCTGATGCTGCCACTTAAAAATTCATGGGATTACAGCATCTTTTGATATTGACAGAATACTTGCTGTCTGATGATTTCTCAGAATTAGAACAGGTCTGTTTAAAAACAAGAGTTGGCAAAGCTTATGATTGGGCACTCGACCTGCCCCTTCCATATCCTTTCATCCTTTTCTTCAGAGGTGCTGCCATAGACTTTTATTGAGACCACATTTTTTCCATTGTACAATCTGATCATTTAGAAAAGGGAAATAATCTGGACTTGTGGGAAGAACAACAGTTAAGAGGCTGATAAAATCTTCCTCAGAGAAGTGACCTTCTCATTCCAGGTTTTATTCTGGAAACTGGTAGTGAAGAAAAGGATCTGCCAATGAAATGTGCCACCCCATGTAAAACAGGTTTCTGGAATAAAATCTGCATATTCATCACAGAGTAGATATATCTTTCTATAAAATGGGAAATTTCTTATAAATGGGGAGCAGTTAAATTAGTGTAGATGCCAACTGGCCTAAAAGCAAATATCCTTACGTGACTATGACTAATTACATATGCATTTAAAATTCATATTTGTCAGCTATACTCCATTTATGATATTGTAGATTGGTTTCATTTATCTTTGTAGCCTTTTAAAAGATTTTTACTGAAGTGCTACAATGTGTAATATTACATAATTTAAATGTATCCCTTCTAATTGCTTCCTTTTTATTTTTATTATATCTTTGATGTTTTTTTGCAAGATACGTATATAATAAGCCAGTTACTACATGTATAGTATTTTACTATTTGGATTTGTTAACATTAAAAATAAACTGTCAGTTTTATTACCAGCAAAATGGGTTTATTTGGGAACAGTTGAGAACTGCAATCTGGGACAAGCTAGCTTTGGCAAAACCACAATCACATCCAGAGAAAAAAGAGAGGAGTGTCCTTTTATAGAAGAGAAGGGGAAAACTGGGGAAACTTCTAAGCACAAAGTCAGTTGGAGGAAAAGTGGGAGTCCAAACATAGCTGCTTAGTGGCTGAGTTGTAACATCTCTCATTGGCTGGGCTGTTCCCAGGAGAGGCAGAAACTCTCCCCTGCTTCTGTTAGGTGGTAAAGTGGCCAAAATATTAGGAGTTATGAGGTGCTTCTCTTTCTTTTGGAAGTGTTTGCAATTGATGTGGAGTGGTCGGCATGAGAGCTCCCCCTGCAGGCCTCCCGAGGCCATGTCAGTGAGGCTTCCTTTTAGCAATTTTCACAGATTCTTAGGATACATTCTAAATATTAGATTACTAGATTGCTAAAGTATATTATATGGAAATTTTCTATGGCTTGTTAACTTTCGAAATTGCTGTTGTAAATTTTGCAATATTTTTGTTTATTGAACAAGTCAGAAAATTCCACAAATAAATGAATCTTAAGAAATTATTGCAAATCTCAAGAGAACAATTTCTAAGTTCCCTTACCTCCCCATATAGTCTGAATTTTTAATCAATCCCCGAAGCACAGAGGATAGCCTATCAAGATAATAGGCTTCTTTGACAGAATGTGTTTTCCAACAACACAAAGTAAGACCCAGTAGATAAAGTCCTGCAGTTCTCAATTCTCTTTGTGCACAAGTTTATAATTCTCCTTAAAACATAGTGCTATTTTCTCTAAAATAAAAACTACTTAACCTACTTTCAGAACACTTTGCAGCAAATAATCCTTATTTCTGTCTTGCAAGTTGCTTTTCTTCTCTCACATTGTGAAAAGATAACCTGAATTTTTTCAAAATACACAAGCTTTTCATTCTCTTTAGTTAAATGTATTGAAGATATTTGTGTATGTCTTTGTTCAGTGGAATAATTTATATATTTATCTATGTCTTGTCAGTATCTCTCTACATTTTCTCTCCATCTCTTTTACATACTGCCTCTCTATTCATCTAGAATTTATTTGGCTTAAGGTGTGACGTGGAGGTTTTAGCTGCATTTAGCTCCCTCCTACTACTGCATCACCTAATTACTAGCTAATCACTGCAAAACCATTGTTGTTTTTCTTTGCTTCTAGTTCTTCCCCTCAAAATAAAATTGGCTTCGCTTCTGTTTTTCTGTGTATAAAGTTACTATTCATCTGAACATGTCAATACAGAAAATTATTTCGTTCCCCTAAGTATCTCCCCACTGCTTTCCCAAATATCTAGGGGCACTGGGGAGAATAAATGATGTAGGGGCATCTTGGTTAATTCCAAGTGTGCTTGTACAGTTTGGTGTAAATAGCATTCTGAAGGATAATCCCACATTTGTATAACTTTTTAAAACATTTGCTTTTAATAGTAATTTAGGTGGTTTCCAATATTTTGTGATTGATTACAAACAATGTATGTGTTATTTCAAATATATATCTAGGGTAGAAGTGGAGTACAAGTGGAATTGCTAGGTCATAGGTATATATTATTTTGAATTTTGATATATTATTGCCAATTTTCACTCTGTATAGGTTTTACCAATTTAATTTTCACCAAATCTGAGAATACTTGGCAAACATTATCAAACATATTTTTAATTTTGATAGGTACAGTGATGTCTCTTTCCATTTCTCTCATTTTAAATAAATTAGTATTTATTTCAGTATTTTTAGGAGCCATTTGAATTTTATTGGTCTCTTTTTAAATAAATTGTATGTTTCTGTCTTGTCTGTGTTTCTATCGGGCTATTTGTCTAGTACATATTTCTATTGGTCTTTTTAATGTAGATTTGTCTTAGCATTTTATGTATTTAGGGAATTATTCCTTTATGATATTGATTATAAACTGATACCATCATTTTTTGTTGATTTATTGATTTTTTGAAATGTATAATATATTAATACAATAAAATCTATTACTCTTTCAGAATTTCATGTCATGTTCTGCATTCTGAGTTTATATTTTAAAAGTGCCCATATTTCTAGCATTTTTATAAAATGTTTAAAAAAATTTAAATATTTGATTCTCTTGGAATTTATTTTTTGATTAAAGAATATGGCATATGTCCAGTTATTTCTAGATGTCATTCCACTTCACTGAAAACTATGCATTGAATAATCCATCTTTACCATTAAAATTTATATAACTTGTGTAATGTATTAATTTCCAATTATATTTAATATTATTCCCATTTTTTATTCTCTCGTTCCTCTGTATGTCTATATACACTGCTTAAATAATTACAGTGTTATTATGTATATTGTACTTAAATGTATAGAGTGTACCTTTTCCCTTATTTTTTTCAACTTTAAATATTGTCTCTTGATTCCCTACTTTTTAATACTATCACAGTTTCCACCTCCCAACCTGTATCAACTCTACTGGAGAACCAAATGCTGAGATAATATTTCTTCCTTTGTAGATTCAACGTCTTGATCTCTATACCACTCAAAGTAGTGTTTATTAATTCAATATTTAATCAGTTTACCCTTTTTATATTTCACCATTTGCATGATACAGATGAATTTGCTTTCTAATTGAAGCATTACTTCCACAAACAGTGTTTGGTTTGTTTTCCTTGTAATGATGAATTGCTCAATTTTTGCAGAAAGAAGAAACATTACCACTTATGTATCCCAGTTTCTTCATTTTATCTACCAAGTAACACCTATATTATTTCCCTTGAAGGCATTGATCTTGAAGCTCTCAGTGACTTTCTGTTTTAATTTGAACCCATGCATTTTAGACCAATTGCCCATCTTTGTAATGGGATTTCTGGGAAATTTAAAATTTCTCCTTTATTGGCTTTCACTCCCATTTTGTTTTAAATATATCCTCACTAATTTCCTCTAAAGGATTGTGTTAGAAACCAACTTAAGCTAATTGCTCTTTAGTAATTCTCTCATAATATTGCTATCAGATTATATTGAAAATAAAAACATTTACCGAACAAGTACTTATTAACAAGCTGTCACAGAACAGTTGGTAAAGCCTCTTTTGTAAGCCTGATAAAAGTCTCTGTTCACTGGTCTTTTAAGTGCAGTGACCACTAACTTGAACTCAAGGGAGATTGGACAATAGTCCAAAAGCAATAGGCTCTTATCCTTGTATTTGGCATCAGGCAACCAGAAAAAAACTTTTCAAAGTGATATTTGTTCAGGAATCAAGCTTGAGGCACCATTGTAATGAGTAGAGGCTGTAGTGTCACTGTCTCTGATGTAATTACCCAGTACACATATCTTTAATATGCTACTTTCAATGAGAAACTTTGAGTGAGAACCAATTTTTTAATATGGGCTTTAGTTTTGGGTTCATAGCAAAATTCATCAGAAAGTACAGAGAGGTTCCATATATCCCCTATTTCTGCAAACAGCTTCCTCCACTCTAACATCCTATACATAGTGGTACAATTGCACAATTGATGAACCTATGCTGGCACATCGTTATCTGAAGTTCATAGTTTACATTAGAATCACTCATGGTCTTGTCTTTTTTATAGGTCTTTGACAAATGTAAAATGACATGTATACACTGTTAGAGTATTCAGCATGATTTCACTGCCTTAATAATCCTCTGTGTTCTGCCTATTCATTTTTTTTTTCCTGCTCTCTCCATAGTTTTATCTTTTCCAGAATGTTACATGGTTGAAATTATGTAGTATGTAGCCTTTTCAGAATGGCTTCTCTTACCCGGTAATACTCATGTACATTTCCTCCATGTCTTGATAGCTCCTTTCTTTTTAGTTTGAATAATATTCCATTGTCTTGATTATACCACAGTGCATTTATCCATTCACCTACTGAAGGACATTTTAGTTGCCTCCAGTTTTTGGCAATTATGAATAAAGCTGCTGTAAACATCTCTGTGCACATTTTTATGCGGACATGAGTTTTCAACTCCTGGGTAAACACTAAGAAATGCAATTGCTGTATTTTATGGTAAAAGAATGTTTACTTTCTTAAAAAATCTGCAAACTGTTTCCAAAGTGGTTGTACTGTTTTGCATTGCCACCAATGATGAACAAGTGTTCCTGTTGCTCCACCTCCTCATCAGCATTTGGTGTTGTGGATGGTAGCCATTCTAACAGGTAGGTAGTGGTATTTCATTGTTTGAATTTACAATTTCCTAGTGACATATGATGTGAAGCATCTTTTCCTATGCTTGTTTGCCATCTGTATATCTTTATATATTCTTTGGTGGGGTGTCTGTTAATGCCTTTGCTCATTTGTTAGTTGGGTTGCTTGTTTTCTTACTATTTTTAAAAGTTCTTCACATATTTCAAATAGGAATTTGTCAGATGTTTTTTGCAATATTTTCTCCCAGACTGTGGCTTGTATTCTCATTCTTTTGCACATTAAATCTTTTCAGTTCTAAGGAAGTCTAGGTTACCAATAATTTCTTTCGTAGATTGTGCCACTGGTGTTATATCTAAAAAGGCACTGCCATACTCAGTGGTCTAAGCTTTTTCCTATGTTATGTTCTAAATGTTTTATAGTAGATCTGTGTCTAGGTTCATTGTTTTTGCTTTCAAATATCCAGCTGTTCCAGCATCATTTGTGGTAAAGACTCTCTTTTATCCATTGTATTTCCTTTTCTCCTTAACCAAAGATCAATTGACTGTATTTCCTTGGGTCTATTTCTGGGCTCTGTTTTTTTCCATTGATGTATTTGTTGTTTTTTGCCAGTGCCACACTGTCTTGATATTGTAGTCTTATAGTAAGTCTTGAAGTCATGTAGTGTCAGTAGTCTGACTTTGGCTCCTTCAATTTTGTATTGGTTATTCTAGATCTTTTCTTCTCCATATAAACTTTAGAATTGGTCCAATATCCACAAAATAGTATGTTAACTGGGATTGAGTTGCATCTGTAGACAGAGTAGGAAAGAATTGACATCTTGACAATATTGAGTCTATTATCTATGAATATGGAATATCCTTCCATTAATTTTGTTCTTTGATTTTTTCATAATTTTTGTACTTTTCCTGATATAATTTTTGCATGTATTTGTTAGATTTATACCTATATCCTTGATTTTGGGAGTTGTTAATGTAAATTGTACTGTGTTTTTAATTTTTAATTTCACTTGTCCATTGCTGGTATAAGAAAGCTATTGACTTTATATATTAACTTTGTACCTTGAAACCTTGCTATCACTGTAAGTTTCAGGATTTTTTCTTATTGATTGTTTCAGAATTCTATATTGATCATTCATCTGCAAAAAAATAAAAGTTTTATTTCTTACTTCCCAATATGTATACCTTTTATTTCCTTTTCTGGTGTTACTGCATTAGCTAGGCCTTCCATAAATTGCAAAAAGAGGTAGTGAAAGGAACATTTTTCTTTTGTACCTGATCTTAGTGGAAAAGCTTTAAGTTTCTCACCATTAAATATGGTGCTAACTGTAGGTTTTTTGTAGATATTCTTTATCAAATTATGGAAAAATCCCCCTAGTCCTAGTTTACTGAGGGTTATCGTGAGTGAGGGTTGGATTTTATCAAATGCTTTTTCTGCATCTATTGATATGATCTGTGAATTTTCTTCTGTAGTCTGTTGATATGATGAATTACATTCCTTGATTCTCGAATGTTGAGCTAGCTAGCCTTGCACACCTGGGATAAATACCACCTGGTCATGGTGTATAATTCTTTTCAGACACTCTTCAATTTGATTTGCTAGTATTTTGTTGAGGATTTTGATTCTGTATTTATGTAAGAAACTGGTCAGTACTTTTCATATAATGTCTTTTTCTGGTTTTGGTATTAGCATAATACTGGCTTCATAGAATGTGTTAGGAAGTATTTCCTCTGCTTTCTGTAAGAGATTGTAGAGAATTGGTATAATTTCCTTTTTTAGTGTTTAATAGAATTCACCTGTGAACTCATTTGACTCTAGTGCTTTCTTTATTAAAAGGTTATTAATTATTGATTGAATTTCTTTGATATAGACCTATTCAAATTTATTTTTATTATTTATTTATTTTTTATTTTGCTATTATTAATATACAATTACATGAGCAACATTATGGTTAAAAGACTCCCCCTATTATCAAATCCCCACCACATACCCCATTACAGGCACTGTCCATCAGAGTAGTAAGATGATAAAGAATCACTATTTCACTTCTCTGTGTAATACTGCCTTCCCCGTATCCCCCCACCATACCCCCACCACTGCTACATTATGTGTGCTAATTGTAATAGCCCATTTTCCCCCTTATCCCTCCATTCCCGCCCATCTTCCCCAGTCCCTTTCCCTTTGGTAACTATTAGTCCATTCTTGGGTTCTGTGAGTCTGCTGCTGTTATGTTCCTTCAGTTTTTGCTTTGTTCTTATACTCGACAGATGAGTAAAATCATTTGATACTTGTCTTTCTCCACCTGGCTTATTTCACTGAGCATAATACCCTCTAGCTCCATCTATGTTGTTGCAAATGGTAGGACTTGTTTTCTTCTTATGGCTGAATAATATTCCATTGTGTATATGTACCACATCTTCTGTATCCATTCATCTACTGATGGACACTTAGGTTGCTTCCATTTCTTGGGTATTGTAAATAGTGCTGCGATAAACATAGGGGTGCATCTGTCTTTTTCAAATGGGGTTGCTGCATTCTTAGGGTAAATTCCTAGGAGTGGAATTCCTGGGTCAAACGGTATTTCTATTTTGAGTTTTTTGAGGAACCTCCATACTGCTTTCCACAATGGTTGAACTAATTTACATTCCCACCAGCAGTGTAGGAGGGTTCCCCTTTCTCCACATCCTTGCCAACATTTGTTATTGTTTGTGTTTTGGATGTTGGCCATCCTCACTGGTGTGAGGGGATATCTCATTGTGGTTTTAATTTGCATTTCTCTGATGACTAGTGTTGTGGAGCATCTTTTCATATGCCTGTTGGCCATCTGAATTTCTTCTTTGGAGAAGTGTCTGTTCAGCTCCTCTGCCCATTTTTTAATTGGCTTATTTGCTTTTTGTTTGTTGAGGTGCATGAACTCTTTATAGAACTTGGATGTCAACCCCTTATCAGATATGTCATTTATGAATATATTCTCCCATACTGTAGGATGTCTTTTTGTTCTACGGATGGTATCCTTTTCCGTACAGAAGCCTTTTAGTTTGCTATAGTCCCATTTGTTCATTTTTGCTTTTGTTTCCCTTCCCAGGGGAGATATGTTCATGAAAAGCTGCTCATGATTATGTCCAAGAGATTTTTGCCTACATCTTTTTCTAAGAGTTTTATGGTTTCATGACTTACATTCAGGTCTTTAATCCATTTTGAGTTTACTTTTGTGTATGGGGTTAGACAGTAATCCAGTTCCATTCTCTTACATGTAGCTGTCCAGTTTTGCTAACACCAGTTGTTGAAGAGGCTGTCATTTCCCCATTGTATATCTATGGTTCCTTTAGCATATATTAATTGACCATATATGCTTGGGTTTATATCTGGGCTCTCTATTATGTTCCACTGGTCTATGGGTCTGTTCTTGTGCCAGTACCAAATTGTGTTGATTGCTGTGGCTTTGTAGTAGAGCTTGAAGTTGGGGAGCATAATTCCCCCAGCTTTATTCTTCCTTCTCAGGATTGCTTTGGTTATCTGGGGTCTTTTCTGGTTCCATATGAATTTTAGAACTATTTGTTCTAGTTCATTGAAGAGTGCTGTAGGTATTTTGATAGGGATTGCATTGAATCTGTAGATAGCTTTAGGCAGGATGGCCATTTTGACAATATTAATTCTTCCTAGCCAAGAGCATGGGATGAATTTCCATTTACTAGTGTTCTCTTTAATTTCTCTTAAGAGCGTCTTGTAGTTTTCAGGGTATAGGTCTTTCACATCCTTGGTTAGGTTTATTCCTAGGTATTTTATTTTTTTGATGTGATTGTGAATGGAATTGTTTTCCTGATTTCTCCTTCTGCTAGTTCATCATTAGTGTATAGGAATTGCACAGATTTCTGTGTATTAATTTTGTATCCTGCAACTTTGGTGAATTCAAATATTAGATCTAGTAGTTTTGGAGTGGGTTCTTTAGGGTTTTTTATGTACAATATCATGTCATCTGCAAACAGGGACAGTTTGAGTTCTTCTTTGCCAATCTGGATGCCTTTTATTTCTTTGTGTTGTCTGATTGCCAAGGCTAGGACTTCCAGAACTATTCTGAATAAAAGTGGGTAGAGTGAGCATCCTTGTCTTGTTCCCGATCTTAAAAGAAAAGCTTTCAGCTTCTCGCTGTTAAGTATAATGTTGGCTGTGGGTTTGTTATATATGTCCTTTATTATGTTGAGGTACTTGCCCTCTATACCCATTTTGTTCAGGGTTTTTATCATAAATGGATGTTGAATTTTGTCGAATGCTTTTTCAGCATCTGTGGAGATGATCATGTGGTTTTTGTCCTTTTTTGTTGATGTAGTGGATGATGTTGATGGATTTTCGAACGTTGTATCATCCTTGCATCCCTGGGATGAATCCCACTTGATCATGATGGATGATCTTTTTGATGTGTATTTGAATTTGGTTTGCTAATACTTTGTTGAGTCACTTTGCATCTATGTTCATCAGGGATATTGGTCTGTAATGTTCTTTTTTGTGGTGTCTTTGCCTGGTTTTGGTATTAGAGTGATGTTGGCCTTGTAGAATGAGTTTGGGAGTATTCCCTACTTTTCTGCTTTTTGGTAACCTTTAAGGAGGATGGGTATTAGGTCTTCACTAAATGTTTGATGAAATTCAGCAGTGAAACCACCTGGTCCAGGAGTTTTGTTCTTAGGTAGTTTTTTGATTACCAATTCAATTTCTTTGCTCATACTTGGTCTATTCAGATTTTCTGTTTCTTCGTGGGTGAGCCTTGGAAGGTTGTATTTTTCTAGAACATTGTCCATTTCTTCTAGGTTATCCAGTTTATTAGCATATAATTTTTCATAGTATTCTCTCATAATTCTTTGTATTTCTCTGATATCCGTAGTGATTTTTCTTCTCATTTCTGATTCTGTTTATGTGTGTAGACTCTCTTTTTTTCTTGATTAGCCTGGCTAGGGGTTTATCTATTTTGTTTATTTTCTTGAAGAACCAGCTCCTCCTTTCATTGATTCTTTCTATTGTTTTATTCTTCTCAATTTTAGTTATTTCTGCTTTAATCTTTATTATGTCCCTCCTTCTACTGTCTTTGGGCCTCATTTGTTCTTCCTTTTCTAGTTTCATTAATTGTGAGTTTAGACTGTTCATTTGGGATTGTTCTTCTTTGCTGATGTAGGCCTATATTGCAGTATATTTCCTTCTTAGCATGGCCTTTGCTGTGTCCCACAGATTTTGTGGTGTTGAATTATTGTTGTCACTTATGTCCATATATTACTTGATCTCTGTTTTTATTTGGTCATTGATCCATTGATTATTTAGGAGCATGTTATTAAGCCTCCATGTGTTTGTGGGCTTTTTTGTTTTCTTTGTGTAATTTATTTCTAGTTTCATACCTTTGTGATCTGAAAAGCTGGTTGGTACAATTTCAGTCTTTTTGAATTTCCTGAGGTTCTTTTTGTGGCCTAATATATGATCTATTCTTGAAAATGTTCCATGCGCAATTGATAAGAATGTGTATCCTGTTGCTTTTGGATGGAGTGTTCTGTAGATATCTGTTAGGTCCATCTGTTCTAATATGTTGTTCAGTGTCTCTGTCTCTTTACTTATTTCTATCTGGTTGATCTGTCCTTTGGAGTGAGTGGTGTGTTGAAGTCTCCTAAAATGAATGCATTGCATTCTATTTCCCCCTTTAATTCTGTTAGTATTTGTTTCACATTTGTAGGTGATCTTGTGTTGGGTGCATAGATATTTATAATAGTTATATCCTCTTGTTGGACTGACCCTTTATCATTATGTAATGTCCTTCTTTGTCTTTTGTGACTTTCTTTGTTTTGAAGTCTATTTTGTCTGATAGAAGTACTGCAAATCCTGCTTTTTTCTCACGATTAGTTGCATGAAATATCTGTTTCCTTCCCTTTACTTTCAGTCTGTGTTTTTCTTTGGGTTTGAAGTGAGTCTCTTGTAGGCAAAATATAGAGAGTCTTGTTTTTTATCGATTCAGTAACTCTATGTCTTTTGATTGGTGCATTCAGACCATTTACCTTTATGGTGATTATCGATAGGTATGTACTTATTGCCATTGTAGGCTTTAGATTCATGGTTACCAAAGGTTCAAGGGTAATTCCCTTACTATCTAACAGTCTAATTTAACTTACTTCGTATGCTATTACAAACACAACCTAAAGTTTCTTTTTTTTTTCCTCTGCCTCCATTCTTTGTATGTTATGAATCATATTCTGTACTCTTTGTCTTCCCTTGTGTGACATCTATTTAGCCTTAGGAATACTTAACATCTATAAGAGTCCTTCCAAAATGCACTGTGGAGGTGGTTTGTGGGAAGCAAATTCTCTCAGATTTTGCTTATCTGAAAATTGTTTAATCCCTCCTTCAAATTTAAATGATAACCTTGCCAGATAGAGTATTCTTGGTTCAAGGCCCTTCTGCTTCATTGCATTAAATATATTATGCCAGTTTCTTCTGACCCGTAAGGTTTCTGTTGAGAAGTCTGATGATAGCCTGGTGGGTTTCCTTTGTATGTGATCTTATTTCTCTCTCTGGCTGCTTTAATAGTCTGTCCTTATCCTCGATCTTTGCCATTTTAATTACTATATGTGTTGATGTTGTCTTCCTTGGGTCCATTGTGTTGGGAGATCTGTGCACCTCCATGGCCTGAGAGACTATCTCCTTCCCAAGATTGGAAGTTTTCAGCAATTTCCTCCTCAGTGACACTTTCGATCTCTTTTTCTCTCTCTTCTTCTTCTGGTATCCCTTTAGTGCGAATATTGTTCTGTTTGGATTGGTCACACAGTTCTCTGAATATTCTTTCATTCTTAGAGATTCTTTTTTCTCTCTGTGCCTCAGCTTCTTTGTATTCCTCTTTAATTTCTTTCTATTCCATTTACCATCTCTTCCACTACATCTAATCTGCTTTTAAATCCCTCCATTGTATGTTTTATTTCAGATATGGAATTTCTTAATGATTGAATCGCCAACTTAAATTCATTCCTGAATTCTTGAAAATTTTCTGTACCTCCATAAGCATGTTTATAATTTTTATTTTAAACTCTCTTTCAGGAAGATTGGTGAGTTCGGTTTCATTTGGCCCTCTTTCTGGGGTTTGTGAGATTTTGGTCTGATGCATGTTCTTTTGATGTTTCATATTTCTGTTTGGTTTCCACTAGTGCACAGAAGCTCCAGTCCCTGGAGCTGCTCAGCCCCTAGAGTGAGGTTGGGGGTGGGGGTCGTAGGGGAGTGGAGCTGGTGCCTGGGGGGAGGAAAGATCTGTTTCCTGATTCCTGTCTGTCTTGCCTATCTCCAGTGTCAGAGCCAGTGGGCCAAACACATATGTGTAAGCCTCTGTGCTTTGCATCTCTAGCTTTTGTAGGCGGGGCCTCCCCCTGGCTGGCCTGATGCCAGAACAGTGACTGCCAGTTTTCAAACTGGTGCCTGCAGGCTAGAAGGAAGGTGCAGCAGGCTGCGGTGTCACAGTGGGTGACCTCGGAGCTGAGTAGGCAGCCAGGAGGATGGAGCACCTGAAGCTCCTCAAAGTTCCCAACCAGCTGGGCAGAGTGCACCCAGACAACCTTAACCTTGTCCAGCTCTAGCCTCTCCCGTGCACCAAGCTCCACCCAAACCCCGCCCCTTCAGCAGCCCTCTCACTGCTAGGAAGCCTTTCAGACTGCCTGCCTTTCTGACACAGAGCTGCGAGATATGGATCCCCTCCTCCATAAACTGCCAGAATGTCAGTTTCTCAAGCGCTCCACCCGTCCGAGCTCCCCAACGTCCAGAGCACCACACACTATAGGTTTCTGCTCACAAAGCAGATCTCCGTGTCTAGGTGTTCAGCAGTCCCAGGCTTCCAACCCTTCCCTGCTCCGTTTCTCTTCCTCCCACTGGTATGCTGGGGTGTGGGAAGGGCCTGGGTCCCGCTGGATTAAGGCTTTTGTACATTACCATTTTTTGTGAAGTCTTCTCTGTTTGTGAGGTGTGTATGCAGTCTGGCTCAGCCTTACTTGTTGCTGTCTTAAGGTTAGTTGTACTAATTAACTATATTTTTGTACTGTTTTTGGTTTTGTGAGGAGCTCTCCATGTCACCTCTCACGCCGCCATCTTGAATTCCTATTTTTATTTTTTTAAAATTCATTTTATTTATTTATTTTTTATTGAGACCTGCTTTTTCTTGTGTAAGTTTTGGCAGATTGTGTCTTCCAAGGAATTGATCCGTTTCATTTAGGTTATCAAATCTGTGAGCATAGAGTTGTTCATAGTATTCCTTATTCTTTTAATGTCCTTAAGATCTGTAGTGATGGCCTATCTTTCATATCTGATATTAGTAATTTGTTTCTTCTAATTTTTTTGTTTCCTTGGTTAGCCTTACTAAAGGCTTATCAATTTTATGATCCTTTCAAAACATTCATTTTGGTTTCATTGCTTTTCTCTATTTCTTGTTTTAAATATTGATTTCTGCCTTTTTTCTCCTTTTCTTCTGCTTACTTTGGATTTCACTTGTTCTTTTTCTATTTTTCTAAAGTGGAAGCTTAGACCATTCTTTCTAGATCTATAGTCATTTTTAACATATGCATTCAAAGGTATACATTTACCCCTAAACTCTGCATCCCATACATTTTTATAAATTGTGTTATCAGTTTAAAATATTTTAAATTTATCTGGAGATTTCTTCTTTGACCCATGTATTATGTAAACATTTGTTTTTAAATATTCAATTATTTAAGAATCTCCTATGTTTCTTTCTGTTATTGATTTCTAGTTTAATTCTCTTGTGTGAATTCATTTTTAATATAATTTATATAAATTAAAAACAAGTAAATTCACACCAGAAAATCTGTTTCTGACATTTAATTTGATAATCAACAAATTCTCTGATTTTGGTTGAGATATGGAGAGATGAAGCACTGAAGTAATCAGCTCTAGTTGTGGCATTTCTCATTAAATATATGGCCAATATTGGGTGGTCTTAGAAAAATTGCCTGGATGGAGTTAAACAGGCGAGGAATATTTTACTGAAGATAAATAGATAAATTGAAGATAATTGAAGATAAATTGAAGATTATTGAAGATAAATTGATCAGTAGAGATCAATACTGTTACTCTAGGAGAGAGAAATTTCATTGAAATAAAAGGTGTGAGAGTTTTTAAGCCCTGGGGTGATCTAGTGGAAAATGCTGGAGGAGTTTGGGGAGAGGTTGGTTATGTGACCTCCTATCACAGGTTTGCTAGTTGGAGCTTACTGAAGTTAGGCTCTTACCCTCCCTCAAAGACTGGAATATTGGGGCACTGTCTTTCTTAATGATGACTTTTAAATGGATGGCTCCTGGGTCCTTGTTACATTCCTGAGTTGTAAAACTGACAAGAGGCTGGGCAGATTTGCATCTCAAAGGGATAGAGAAAGAATTTTTAATTGCAAGTTTTCTAAAGGAAATGCTTTATGAGAAGCAAAGTGAGGTCCCACACTGAGGAACAAATCTGCCTAAAGTTTAGCCAACTTGAGGAAAAGTTAAGGACATCCTGACTAGGCATGAACTCTTGATAAATAAAAACTGTGCCCCTAAATTGTATATCTCTTACACCATGTAATATTTATGCCCCATTGCCTGTGCTGATGTGTATTAAAATAAGTTACTAGCATTTTTATGCAGTGCTTGGCAAATACATTTTCTGAATCTGAAACTGTTTTAAAAAATGGGTAAAATAGACAATCCAAAAACTAACAAATTTAGGGAAAGAAAAATGGCAAAAGAATAAATACCCAAAATAAAATGAAGTAGGAGGAAAGCTGTTAAAACAGAAAATTTTAATAATCATAAGACCACTTTTCCAATTATGTACCAACAAATTCGAAATGGATAATTTACTAGGAAAAGTATAATTTCCCAAAACTGACTCCAGGGAAGAATCTTAAACAGGCCAATTTTTATACATGAAGTAGAGAATATTATCAAAGAACTACCCCCAAATAAGCACTTGGGCCACTTTCAAAGATCAGATAATACCAGTGTTACTTAAATTGCTCTAGTGAAGGTTTAGGGGAGACTTTCAAATTCTTTTTATACAGTAAGCTTTCCCAGTCATTTCTCTGAATGTTCTCAGCTGTTTCTGCCCTGTTGCGATCTGTTCTGTAGTGCTGGGCCTGGGGACCCACAAACCACAGTTCCCAGACACCCATGCCAAATGGTCTCTGGTTAAGTTCTGAAAATGGGATGTATTAGTGGAAAATCTGAAGGAGTGAGGAGTGGAGAAGTTATTCTGTCTTCTTTTTTTTTCGTATTGTTTCTGGCTGCAAGATCAGAATCAGCAACATCAGTGTTCAAGTAGTGAGAGTGGCAGATATAGCTGCAGTTAGAGGAGCCTGTGAATGCTGGCTCCTTATTTCCTCTTAAGCAGTGTGGTTCCCAGCAAAAGCAGTAGTGGTCTAGACATGAATTCCGTATGAGACAACTCGACTCCAACAAAAACTGTTGGGATTGTGACACAGAGACCCTGGGCTTGCAGTGACATTATTGATTTACAGTAGTGATTAACTTTTATGTTTTATCTTTTAATCCTTCCAAATCATATAGCTTATTCATTAAATTCCTTCTGTTTAAAATATGTAGAATGGTTTGTGATTTCAAACAGATCAAAACAGATGCACAGGTAAAACATTAATACTTAAATCCAATGTAATTTTTCACATAAAGGATAACTATAGATCATCCTTATTTATGCAAAGACTGTTGAAGATGTTTGAAATAAAATAATATTAGTAGAGGAAAACATATTAAAATTAATAAAAAGTGATTAAGATTTATTTCAGTAATCCAGAGATGGAAAAAGTTGGAAAATCCATTAATATAATTCAGTTTTAAATATATATAAGGAGGAGAAAGTCATATAATCATTTCTATGAAAAGTTCTACACAAAATTAAAAACGTTTTTCTAGCAAAAACACTATAGAAGAGTAAATGACTCAATGCTTTTCAAGTATGAAAAATCCATATCTTAAGTAATGGGAAATGCTGGGCCAGTGTCTGTTAAAATCAGAGAAAAGAGAAATGAGGCTCATTATTGTTGCAGTTTTTAATATTGTGTTGAAGATATTAAATATAAGATCAGATAAAAGAAAATGATTACAGACATGAAAGTTAGAAAGAAAAGGTAAGACTATTTCTATTTGTAAATGATGTGATAGTTTGCCTGGAAAACTACAGAAAATCAAAGAAAAGGGGAGAGGGGTGGAGAGAGAGAAAAGGAGGGAGAGGAAGATGAAATCAAATATCCTTGTGATGGTTAATTTTGTCAGCTTGGCTAGGCCATGGTAACCAGATATTTGATCAAACATTCTAGATTCTTTTGTGCAGATGAGTTTAACATTTAAATCAGTAGATTTTGAGTAAAGCAGGTTACCTTCCCTAATGTAGATGGGCCTCATCCAATAAGTTGAAGGTAGAAAAATATCTCCCCTGAGGAAGAGGGAATTCTGCCAGCACAGTGCCTTCTGATTAAAGCTACAACATCAGCTCTTCCTGGAGCCTCCAGTCTTCTAGTCTATCTAGCAGATTTTGGAGTTGTTGACCTCCATAATCATGTGAGTCAATTCCTTAAAATCTCTCTGTGTATACATTTTTATATATATCCTACTGATTCTGTTTCTTTGGAGAATTCTGACCAACAGTCTTCATATATAAAAACAATGTCCAATTAGAAGATGTAATTTATGGAAGGCCCCATTAAAATCAAAAAGTAATATCTCTAGGTAACAGTCTTATAAATACACTTACCAAGAAAGATGCAAAACCTAAATAGGAAAACTATAAAACACTTCTGAAGGACACAGAAGTTGTCTTAAACACAAAGTCCATATGGTAGGATAAGATGATGACATCACAGCATGTTAATTTGCCTCAAGTCAATAAAATTTAATGCAATTCCCCCCCAAAACTGCTTTTTTTTTCCGGTATGGAGATAGATTAGTTGATTTTAAAGTTCATATGGAAAAATTAGTAGTCACTACTAGTGATGAAGTTCCTTTAAAAAGCAGTGTTGGAAGAGTGGTTGATCAAATGAGCAATTATAATTAATTAAACAGCATCTATAATTAAAAGAGTGCAGGGCTAGCTTGTGAATGGACAAACAAAAATTTCCAAATAGAGAAAAGCAGGTATAGAAATATAATATATAGTAAAGACATTTCAGATCACTGGGAAAGTGATACGTTTTTAAGAAATAATGTTGGGAATTCTGGATAGCCATTTCAAAATCACAACATTGAAATATAGTCCTCAACACAAAGAGGATAAACATCAAATAAATCTGATATGTATATGAAAAAGGAAGACATATAATATTAGAAGAATGGGTGAATTTCTGTGTAATTTAGGGGCTAATTAAACATTTCTCATTATGATTCACAATCCAGAAGCATTAAAGGAAAATATAAGATAAAATATATTTGCATCACAAAGTTTACCATAAAGGCAAAAGACAAAGTAAAAATTAGGTATATATGCATATGTATTTACATATTTACTACAAGAAACCCAACTTTATCATATATATAAAAATGATTTAAGAATTGAGATAAAAAAAATGAACAGCTCAGTGAAAGATTGGCCAAGAGATATAAACTGACAGTTCACAGAAAATAAATACAAATACCTTGAAATGAGAATTTGCTCTACCTAACTTATAATAACAAAATGTAAATTAAAACTAAAACTCAAGTATCAGCTTGGCAACAATACAGAGGTTTGGCAACACACTATATGGGTGATACTACAGAGAAGCAAGAGTTTCACACAATGCTAGTGGGAGTATAAAATGTTACCATCCCTATGGAAGGAATAGCCGTATTAAACACAGTTACCTATACGTTTCGGTTTTACCCAGTATCACAACTTCCAGGAACCTGCCTTAGAGATACATCTCTATAAATGCAAAACAACATATGTGCAAGAGTATTCACCACCCATTGCTTGTAACAGGTGAAAATTTGGAAGAACTATGTCACCTGAAGGGTATACGTTTGAATAATAGCGAAGTCTCATGCATTATAAAAAAGTACATGTAACTGCAGAGTTTAAGAAAAATGAGGAAGCTCTCCAGAATATTATTTTAAGTGAACAAAAGTAGAGAAAACAAAAATGTATAAGAAGAATAAATATACTATTTGCTTAATTAAAAAAAACCTTCAAGAACGATAAGCCAAATCTAATAAAACTGAGTAACGTAGGGAGTGGTGTGAAACTGGGTGGAAGGATTACAGGACAGAAGCAAGTTTTCTCTGAGTATATGTTGAAGATATTGTATGCTACACAGACCCTCCTCTCTATAATTGTAGCTAGCTCACTTCTCCCTAATAAAGAACATTTCTTTCTCCTCTCCATTTTTGCTGTGGACTCCTGGCAAGACAACACAGACTTCCTCAGTATCTAACTCCCCCACTCTTTATGGCTGTTAGACCAATAACTAGGTTTGTGTCACAACATAATCAAGCCAGGGTAGAACTGTGTTGACTATAATGGAAAGAAAGTAGAAGTACCTTCTAACAGAGCCACTGATTATAACTCCTTTTCTTTTAATGCAGCTAATAATCTACTACTAAGTGCTTTTTAAAACTAAATACCTAATCCATAGAGTCCTTGTGACTCTTTGGCCTGACATCTCCATTTTTGGAGTGGGTCAGCTTGTGATTAATGACTAATAAACTGGGAATGGCTCAATAGGCCTTGTTCAGCAAATGGAATGATATTTTCAAGAACACAATGAGCATGGCCCTATCAGTAGTTTGGATTTACATAAGTAAGTGTCAACTTTCCCAGTGAGGAACCCTTACCCCATCTCCAACACCTGAAATAAAGGTACTGATTCTTGCAACCATGGATTCATAGAGGTTACTGTGAATATGTGGGCCTGTTTCATTGCTGGTTTAGTTAAGGGGAAAGCAGATAGTGTCAGTGGGTGACAGCAGTCAACCAGCTTCAGTGACAGCTCTGGAAGACTGATGGCATGATGAGCTAATCATCAGAGAGCTGGACTGGCCAGGCTTGTATTTTCACTCACTCATGGGCTGTTGCCAGTGGCCCAGCCATCTGACCTGCCACTTACGTGAAAGATTACAGGCTACCAGGTTAAAGATACCCCTGTCTGGGACTTGTGAAATATGGAAACAAGTTCTGACTGCAATCAAACTCTAAAATAAACTAAATCAAAAGTCTGAATTACTCACATTGATGCCCCTAGTGGAGCCCATTCTCTAACACTGGCATGAAACTGCTGATCAAGTCTGCACTGCCCAGCATCACTCTTGCCACCTGGATTGATCATTGTACCAGACATGGTAACACATTTACCACTGTAGACTGTCCCCACAGTAAGGACATGTATACCTGTGGTTAAGGAGGTACACTGCATGCTAATAACTCCTGCCAAAAGCTGGCCCCTTTGTCTTGCAGTGAAGGAGGCTATATTGTGTGGACACTGACTACCTGGTTAGGGAAAATAGACTATATTGGATCTTTGACCCTGTTGAGACTACTAGTGGTGCCTCACTGCTGTTGACAACATTTTTAGGTTATGACATTGTTACTTGTATCTGATGAGCTCTCTGGCCACACTAGGATGGCTCATCAAACTAAACCATGCTATGTTTTTAGCTTTCTGGACCATTTAGTGTCTGACACTGTTACATGTTTTATTGAAAAGTATACCTCAAATGGGTAGATAGTTAATGTACTTGGTGGACATTCACATTCCCTATCAGCTGTAGGCGTGTGGCTTTGGAAGCTAGTGGATGCAAACCTAATTCTGGTTTAGTCACCTGGATTCTCTTGTTGGAAGGACAAGATCATAAAGATAATGACATCTTGGCTTAGTACAGTGCTAGCTGAGTACCATGTAATGACCCATGTAGGCTGAGATAGTGTATCTCATGAGTCTTTTAATTTTATAAAAATGCCCTCTTTCCTCCTGTACTCGACCCTCCCCAAATGAAAGGTCTAGGTGTAAGTAGGGAATGAGCTGAGAAAAAGTGGAGCTATACCTTCTAATATGAGATACTTACTGTTTCACAGCCATGAGGGGAGAGCAGCAATCTCAGAGCCTGAGGAGGAAGCACTTCAGGGAGTGGGAAACAATGCTTCTTGTCCTCTAGATCCCAAAGCACAATCTGGGAAAATAGTCACTTAACAGCAGCTGTGACTGGTTACTGACCTGCTTCTGGATTTGTCATCTCCATTCATGAGATATGAAAATAGAAAAAAACATCTTATGGACATGACCAGTCCTGGGATATTCTGATGTATGGGATGCTATCAGTAGTAGCTTCTAAGTGTGGAGTCTCCTCACAGCCCATACATGTGCAAACACTCAGGCCTGCACAATCTGGTTTCAGTTCAGTGGTTAAAAAGTGATATGCTTTTTCTGATACCCGAGTGGCTCTGGGTCATGCCATGATGGCAAGAGGCTGCTGTCATTTGGTGACATAGCCCTGTGGCTGAACCACATCAGTGTAATCATGATCCAAGTCCAGTTTAACAGTAAATCCTGAACAGGAATGACCTGGGCTGCTTGACGTATGTGTTTAGAGTTGGGAGAAATTGGACTATGGTATATTTTTCCATCAGGGATGGGTTGCCTTTGGCCCGTCTATGGTTCCCCATAATTATTGGCAATAAAACCAAAGATCAGAAAGTCCATTTTCACTGTGAATTGAAATGGATAAAAGCCTTAAATTACATCTTAGCTTTTTGAAATAAGACCTACTTGTCCGTTCTAGGACTTAGAGTTGGCTGAGTCTGTCTAGCTTAGGTAAATAATGTAGAATGGACTCTTCCTAACAAGTGGACTGTAGTTAATGGCAGTCTTAATTAAACATTTTATAAAAATTGATTCAATTTGGTTCCAGCCTCTGCTGGTAAGATTAGTCATAGTGACTGAGTGAGTGACATACTCATGTGGAAGAGTTCAGCCAAGAACATGTAGGACTAGGGTGTGGGTTGTTAGGAGATGCAGTCCACCATGGGCCCCGAGGCTCCCTGCATATTCTTGTTGGCGTGCCAAGAATGCAGGGCTCTTGATTGCTTTTTATCTGGCCCATTGCTCAGGGTTTACAGGGGGCAACCTTAACCTCCCTCTGCTAAAAAGAGCAGTCTTGCACAGCATTCATCTAGATCGTATTGTGTTGTTCCTGTGGGACATGGGAGGAAGGGAAGCTGACACAAACATAGTAAAGCTCATGGTCCTTTTGTGCAGTGTGCCATAAAGTCCTCTGTTTCTGACTCAGAAGCCTAAGATCTTCTGCCACCACCCATGAAAGAGTAATAGGCTGACTTCAGAGCCTGTAAGAAGGATAAAATCCCCAGATCTGACAATAATTTTGACCTTATAGATGACCCTTTAACATCTATAAATGAAAACTTTCCTTCATTTATAACATTATTTAATTAATAAATTCATGTCTTTTGACAAGTGTTATTTTTCCATTTCACAAAGATTGATTTTCAAACCCTGATCAGGAGTGATGTCAGCAAGATGGCAGAAGAGGAGATTCCAGCCCTCAAACCCTTATAAAAACAATTTTAATAATTACCCACAGATGAGAATATCTTTATTAGAGCCTGAGAGTCTAGCTGAGAGGTTCTAACACCTTGGTGGAGCAAAAATCCTGAGAACAGATGCATATCTTTGGGATGTTAGGCTCAACATGTGCAATATCAGTAAATGTGATATATCACATTAACTGAATGAAGGGTAAAACCCACATGATCATCTCAATATATATAGAAAAAACATTTGACAAAATTCAACATCTGTTCATGCTCAAAACTGTTAACAATTAGTGTGTAGGGAATGTACCTTAACGTAATGAAGGCCATATTATGACAAGCCTACTGTTAATATCATGCTCAATGGTAAAATCTAAAAGCTTCCCCTCTAGGATTAGGAATAAGACAAGAATGCCCACTTTCACCACTATTGGAAGACTTATCCAGAGCAATTAAGTAAGAGAGAAATAAAAGACATCTAAATCAGAAATAAAGTAGTAAAACCGATTCTATTTGAATGTGCAGTGTTCTTATGTATAGAAAACCCTACTCTACTGAAAAACTGCTTATAACTAATACAAATTCAGTAAAGTAGTAGGGAGAAAAATTAGCATACAAAAATCAGTTGCATTTCTATATACTGCTAATAATGAATTATATGAAAAGGAAATTAAGAAAATAATCCTATTTGCAATCATATCAAAAAAATAAAATACTTAGGAATAAATTTAATTACATAGGTGAAAGATCTCTGTACTGAAAACTATGACACTGATGAAAGAACTTGAAGGTGCAAATAAATGGAAAGATACCCCATGTTCATAAATTGGAAGAATTAACCTTGTTAAAATTTCTATACTACCCAAAGCTCTCAATGGAATCTTTCACACAAATAGAAAAAACAATCCTAAAATTCATATAGAACCACCAAAGTCTCCAAATAACCAAGGCAATCTTAAGCAAGAAGAAAAAAAGCTGGAGGCATCAAATTTCCTAATTTTAAATTGTATTACAAAGCTATAGTTATCAAAACAGTATGGTATTGGCATAAGAACAGATACATAGTCTGAGGTAAATTATAGAGAGTTCAGAAATAAACCCATGCATATATAGTTAACTAATTTTTAACAAGGGTACCAACAATACAAAATGAGGAAAGGATAGTCTCCTCAATAAATGGTGTTGGGAAAACTGGATATCTGCTTGCCAAAAAATGAAATGAACCCATATTTTGTACCATACACAAAAATGAACTTGAAATGGAATAAAGACTTAGGCATGAGCTCTGAGACCATAAAACTAGAATAAGACTTTGGGGAAAAGCTCCTACTATTGGCAAGGATTTTTTAGGTATGACACCAAAAGCACAGGCAACAAAAGCAAAAATAAATAAGTGGGACTACATCAAACTAAAAAGTTTCTATATAGCAAAACACTAAGCAACCTACCAAAGGAGAGAAAATATTTAAATGCAAACCATATGTCTGATAAGGGGTTATATCCAAAATGTATAAGCAATTTATGCAACTCAATTGTATAAAACAAAACAAAATGAAAACAAAAATCCCCCCCAAACAAAACACCCCAAACAATCTGATTAAAAAATGGGCAAAGGACCTGAACAGACATTTCTCCAAAGAAGACATATAAATAGCTAATAGGTATAGAAAATGTGCACAGCATAATTAATTATCAGGGAAATTCATATCAACACCACAATGAAATATCACCTCACTGTTATGATGGCTAGTATATATATATACATAAGGATAGCAAGTGTTGGCAAGGATATGGAGAAAAGGGAAGCCTGGTACACTATTGGTAGGAATGTAAACTGATCTAGCCATTATGGAAAGTAGTACTGGGTTTTCTCAAAAAAATTAAAATTAAACTGCCATGTAATCCAGCAATCTCCCTTCTGGGTATTTATCTGAAGGAATTGAAATCAAGATCTTAAAGAGCTATTAGCTGTCCTATAATCATTGCAGTATTAGTCACAGTAGCCATTTAAGTAACCTAAATGTGCATTCACAGATGAATGGAAAAAGAAAATGTCACAGATACACATGATAGAATATTGTTCAACTTTAAAAAAGAAGATATCCTGCCATTTGTGACAATGTGGATGGATATTGAGGACTTTACGCTCAGTGAAATAAACGAGACACAGAAAGACAAACACTCTATGTTCCCACTTACATGTGGAAAGTAAAATAGTCAAACTCATGGAAGCAGAGAGTAGAATAGTGTTTACCAGGGGCTGGTGGAAAGGGGAAATGGGGATGGTCAAAGGGTATAAGATATGCAAGTAAATAAATTCTGAAGGTCTACTATAGAGCCTGGTGCCTATAGATAACAATACTGTATTGTATAATTAAAATTTGCTGAAAGGGTAAATCTTATGCTTAGTTTTCTTACCACATATGCACAATAACAACAGCAGCAATAAAAAAATAGAAGTGGGAGGAAACCTTGGGAGGTGATGAACATGTCTGTACCTTCCTGGGGTTATAGTTTCATGGGTATGCATTTATCCCCAAACTTACTGAGTTGTATACATTAAATATGTACAGCATTTTACATGTCAACCATACCTCAGCAAAGTTGTTTAAAAATAAAATAAATTATATGTAGAAAAGCAAAAGCCAAGAAAGAACCTTCATTATGAGTGTGGAATACATGTGCATCACCTTCTTGTATGTTTCAGAAATAGCAAGTGTATTGGACCTGGGAGGATATCTTCATAAGCTGACAAGTTTCCTGTTTTTTTATTTTTATATTTCTTAATATATGTTGAATGAATCTTATCTCAAAGGCTAGTTGAAGGAATTCATCTGTTTAAAGAATCTAGTAGAATGCGAGGAGAGGAAATAAAGTGCCCTTCACTAGGCTTTCTGTCTTCTGTTAACAGCATCTAGATTATCATCTGGGAAACTACTCTTCCTCTGTTGCTTACAATCTTAGATCATCATTTAGAGTACTAATTCCTGGTCTTGCTTGTCCCTTAAATTTGAATCTTGAGTCAGGTGATGTGAAGACACATAGATTCTTCATATTAAAAATTGTACTCTGAAGTTACTTTCCATTCATTGTTATTTAGATTCTCACTCCTGTCATTTTGGAATCCTGGTTCATCAGAATTTTCCTTCATAAGTTCCTCATATTCTTCTAATACATTCTATTATTTCTCATGTTAAGTTTGGTCCATTTTTATTGCATTTAAATATTTCTAATGGATACATTTGAACTTAACATAATGTTCGATTGTAGCCGTTCATTTAACAAATATTTGTTGAATATTTATTCAGGGACTTTTTGGTTTGCTAGAGATACATAAAAAGATTCCACACTCAACAGTTTCATAGTCTGTTTTTCCATTTCTCTATATCCTCCCCCCTCTAACTTTATTTGCCTTCACTTTCATGCCCTTATTTTAATTACAGACTTTCTGGAATTGCTTAAATATGTGGAAATATAATTCATGGAGGTTGACCACCTGGATTTTCCTTCTTTAGATCCCACACACTGCTACCTGTGTTTTCATCCCTATGCTCCCATTTTCCTGTATTTTATTCTCTGAAAGCCGTCTACAGAGGTAGCATCTTTGCCTTCCAAAATAGTCATAAGCCAAAATCATAAATTTAAGCATTAAATTATTAAATTTAGGATGAATGATAGAATAAAATATACAGGGACTAGTACTTTCACAGCATCAGTGAACATATATAATGGATTATAGATTGTAAGTAAAATCAGAAATGTAAAATCCAGTTGACCATGGGTTTGAACTGTGTGGGTCCAATTATATGTGGATTTTTTTCAATAAATACAGTCCTATAACTGTATTTTCCTTTCCTTATTTTAATAGCATTTTCTTTTCTCTAGCTTTATTGTAAGAATAAAGTGTATTATACATATACAAAATATGTGTTAATCAACTGCTTATGTTATCAGTAAGGCTTCTGGTCAACAGTTGGCATTCCTAAACCCCATTTTTGACTCTGGAACAAGAGTCAACTGTATTTCTTTATCTTGAATTCCACCTCCTTCTCATGGTGTTTACTTTGGTTTCTTTTTTCTTACCTAGTTAATTTTGGGTCTGCCTAGAAGAGTCCAACTGAAAGGCCTTGTTACTGGGATGGCATCCAGAGGAAAGGAAGCAATGAGTCTGTGTCACAGACAAGCTCTTTTCCCAAGGAGTCAGTTATTTATGTTCTCTGTCTTCATTAGCTTGTTCTTCTGGTGTACTAGTATTCTAATTCCTCTAGTATCTTCTAGTACTCGGTGGTAAGGATGAAAATACTAAGCCCAGAAATCAATGATGTTGTTTGGTTTGACTCTAATTTAAGCCTAAAGTTAAAAGGATAAAATGCTGCCCTTAAGGCTCCATGTGACCATTTCACTTCATAAAGGTGAGAGACATCAGAGAAATAGGGCACTAAAGGTCATATCTGATGAATAAATTAGATGGTAGGGACTTCTGTGTAAATATGTCCTACCAGATGAGGGTGATTCATGGTTCTAAGCAGTCTTGACAGACTTCTTTAACATCCTGACAATATAGTCAGCAGATATCCAGTTCTCAGATTAAATAGGGAAAATTATTCATTTCCTACGTAATTTCCATAATAGCATTTTTCTTCCCACTGATAATCATAATTCAAAATATTTCTGGATAAAAAAAGAGCTTTTCTGACATTTATGCCACAAGGAAAGTTAAGTTCATGTATCTTTTAGCTTATGCTAAGCAAGTGAAAAGTAAAAATAATTTTTACTATATTTAAAATATAATTACATGGAAAATAAATATTTAAACTGTACCTGTGAACCTCAAGTTGCCTTTTGAAGCAGTGGAGAAAATTACTAGAGAAGAGGGGGGAAAGAGAAATATCTCCTTTCTTTTCTTAATGGACTGTCTTCATAAGCCTCAGGATATCTATTACTATTTGCTGTTTAAATTAACCTGCATATTTCTTTCTCTATAGAATTAGACATTATTTTTCCAGATTTGAAAATAATGCCAATCCAAGGAAGTGAAATACTTCTTTCATTTACTCTTGACAAAGCTTTAATATTCTTCCTATGAAGTAATCTCTGGGGAGTTAAAAATAGCATTTAAAAATCACTTCTACTTTCAACTTGGACTGGTGAGAAGCATTCAAAATATGATTTCCAAAAAGTGCAGGAGGTGAATAGGAGATGCTTTATTAATTTTGCAATGGGCAATGAGATTTCAAATTTCAATATTTGCTTTCTGATTTATCTAATGTTTGTCATGCTTTATAAAAAGAAATTGTTTAGTCCTTTGTATCTGTCTGTCTTGCACATTTAGTAGATAAAATGTTTGAGAAAGATTTTTATTCTATTGTCTTAAGTGTGTCTAATAATTTTTACAAGTGAATTTATAAAGGCAGATTCAGTTTATTAAATGTTTATTGAAAAGCAATGTGCCAGAGAGGTTTGTTTAATGAGCAAAGGATTTAAACAGGGAAGGATCCATTCTTATACATTGCAAGAGTATTATTTATGTCTCAGTGCTGAATAGACAACAGAAAAGATATGGTCTGTGCCCAGTGAGATGAAAGGTAGTATCAGTTTTAATACCTTTTGCTACTTTAAAACAACCACTGAAATAGAACAGAAATTGCCTATTCTTCCACATCAAGGGTTATATAGTATGGAGTGATACATGGAGGTGTCTTTTTGAGGATTCATTAGTGTAACATTTGACAAAGATAAATAGCAACATATTGGCAAAGAATTCAATGACATGTGGGAGTCTCATGCTCACTTTTCTTCCTCCTTTTTAGATTCTATGATACATATATATTTTTCCTTCAGACTTTCCGTTTTATCACTTCCAACATCACCATCATTCTTTTCAGCACCAGTCATGTTCAAAGCATTAACACATGTAGGAAAAATGTAAAATAGTGATTAATAATAATATATGTGATTAAATTTTAATATAAATTTCATAGCACTATTATAACAGGAATATAAAGGCAGGCAAATTCTTTCATTTTCCAAAAATACAATAACTTTAAGAATGGAAATTTTATGTGTGAGCAGTTCTCTTGAACAGGTCACTTTTTTCCCCCCTGGCCATCTCCTTACTTTAACTAAAAGTAGTTTCTCCCTTTGTGAGATTACTGAGTTGCAGCTCCCTCATGGGGGAATTTTTTTTTCCCTTCTCATGTTCCACGCTCCCCTGGGCCAGCTGGTGGAGGAGGGAGGAAGGAAATATTACACTTTATGTTTATGTGGAATTTTATTCTTTCTTTATTAAGATTACCTGCTGTTTTCATTTACCAACTACCAAGACTTGTATTTACTAATTTTTTCTTATTACTTCACTATTTACATTATCCTACCCAAATTTTGGGATGCTCTTAAAAATGCTATAAATCATTCCTTAGTTCATTTTTAAAATAATTTATTTAAGTATCATTATCTACAATTACATGTGCAATATTATGGTTATTAAACTACCCCCTTCATCAGGTCACCCCCACCAACCCCATTATAGTCACTGTCCATCAGCATAGTGAGATGCTATAGAATCACTACTTGTCTTCTCTGAGTTGTACAGCCCTCCCCGTGCCCCCCCAACATTACATCTGCTAATCGTAATGCCCCTTTTTCCCCCTTGTCCCTCCCTTCCCACCCATCCTCCCCAGTCCTTTTCCCTTTGGTAACTATTAGTCCGTTCTTGGGTTCTGTGAGTCTGCTGCTGTTTTGTTCCTTCAGTTTTTTTCTTTGTTCTTATACTCCACATATGAGTGAAATCATTTGATACTTGTCTTTTTCGGCTTGGCTTATTTCACTGAGCATAATACCCTCTAGCTCCATCCATGTTGTTGCAAATGGTAGGATTTGTTTTCTTCTTATGGCTGAATAATATTCCATTGTGTATATGTACCACCTCTTCTTTATCCATTCATCTACTGATGGACACTTAGGTTGCTCCATTTCTTGGCTTTTGTAAATAGTGCTGTGATAAACATAGGGGTGCATCTGTCTTTTTCAAATTGGGCTGCTGCATTCTTAGGGTAAATTCCTAGGAGTGGGATCCCTGGGTCAAATGGTATTTGTATTTTGAGTTTTTTGAGGAACCTCCATACTGCTTTCCACAATGGTTGAACTAATTTGCATTCCCACCAGCAGTGTAGGAGGGTTCCCTTTTCTCCACATCCTCGCCAACATTTGTTGTTGTTTGTGTTTTGGATGTTGGCCATCCTCACTGGTGTGAGGTGATATCTCATTGTGGTTTTAATCTACATTTCTCTGATGATTAGCGATGTGGAGCATCTTTTCATGTGCCTGTTGGCCATCTGAATTTCTTCTTTGGAGAAGTGTCTATTCATGTCCTCTGCCCATTTCTTAATTGGATTATTTGCTTTCTGTTTGTTAAGGTGCATGAGTTCTTTATATATTTTGGATGTCAACCCTTTATCAGATACGTTTTTTATGAATATATTCTCCCATAATATAGGATGTCTTTTTGTTCTACTGATGGTGTCCATTGCTGTACAGAAGCTTTTCAGCTTGATATAGTCCCACTTGTTCATTTTTGCTTTTGTTTCCCTTGCCGGGGAGATATGTTCATGAAGAAGTTGCTCATGTTTATGTCCAAGAGATTTTTGCCTATGTTTTTTTCTAAGAGTTTTATGGTTTGATGACTTACATTCAGGTCTTTGATCCACCTTGAGTTTACCTTTGTGTATGGGGCTAGACAGTAGTCCAGTTTCATTCTCTTACATGTAGCTGTCCAGTTTTTCCAACACCAGCTGCTGAAGAGGCTGTCATCTCCCCATTGTATATCCAAGACTCCTTTATCAAATATTAATTGACTGTGTATGTTTGGGTTAATGTTTGGATTTTCTATTCTGTTCCACTGGTCTGTGGGTCTGTTTTTGTGCCAATACCAAATTGTCTTGATTACTGTGGCTTTGTAGTAGAGCTTGAAGTCAGGGAGCGTAATTCCCCCTGTTTTATTCCTCCTTCTCAGGATTGCTTTGGCTATTCGGGGTCTTTTGTGGTTCCATATGAATTTTAGAATTATTTGTTCCAGTTCATTGAAGAAAGCTGTTGCTATTTTGATAGGGATTGCGTTGAATCCTTAGTTCATTTAAAACATATATATTTTGAACCTCCTTCAACTTAATGCTTGAATGTTGCCTTTTCACTAGGCCTATCTGACCACAATATCAGAATTGCCACCTGCTTTCACATCTATTCGCAGTCCTGTAACCCTGCTTTTTGTTTTTGTTTTTTCATAATATTTACTTCTTTTCAACATAACATACAGTATAAATTCTTTTTGACAAATATTGACTATATGCTGGGCACTGTTCCAAGTTTCTTATAAATATTATTTCATTTAACATTCATAGCAACCTTATGAAGTAGGTACTATTATCGCTGTTTATAAATAAGGAAGCAAACACAGAGAGTTACTAATTTGCAGAAATCACAATCTGAGAAGTGATTGAAGTGTGACTTGAATCTAGGCAGTACAGTTCCAGAATACATACTCTAAAAGCCTATGCTATGCTTTTTTTTTCTTACTTATTTTATTGTTTGTCTCTGGCTTGAGAGCAGAAACTTTTGTCTGTTTAGTTTACTGTATATATCCAAGGTGCCAAAAATGGGGTCTGAAACCTATTACAGATTCAGTTAATATTCGATCATCTGATCTACAATTGTGTGCCAGCTAATGTAGCAAATCAACAAAAACTTACAGCTTTCTTGAGGCCAGGAGAGAAGATAGGTCAAATAAATAATCTCAGAAATAAGTGCCTTATCTAAATAACTGACAAAATCTGTATAGTAAAATACAAAGTGCTCTGACAGGGTTAGAAATGGGGACAAATTTTGATTTTAAAATGTCTTGACTAAAAAAAAAACTTTTTTTTTTTGAGATCTACTAAGGACCTGGAAGATTGAGTAGAACTTATCCAGATAAATTGGGAAAAGTTAGTTTACCAGAAATAGACAACTAGGTGTGTTAAGTGTAACAGGTGAGACTATATCAGAATTGAGGAATTAAAATTACAACTGGAAACTATAGCTAGAAAGGAAAACCTGTAGAAGCAAGACTGAAGGTAGCTAGGAGTTCTGTTAAGATGTTTGTATCTTATTTTATGACAGTGGAAACAACTGCAGCCTTAATTAATTAATATGACTGGATTTACATTTTGGATATGTGAATACAGTACAAAAATGGATTAATAGCAAGCAAGAGAGAAGATAAGTAGGCAATATGGGAAGCTACCCAATAGTACAATAATCCAGACAAAAGACAACAGTGTTTTAAGCTAGCATGGCTGCAGTGGAAATATATATAGCTATGCAGATATTCAGGAGTAGAATCTGTTGGGCTCACCTATTGATTGGATATTAGATATGAGGAAGGGAGAAGAATAAAGGAGGATTTCCTAGATTCTGGCTTGAGTAACTTGACATAGGAAAATAGGAAATAGAGAAAATGTGTTTTAGGAACTAAATCATGAGTTCAGCTTTGGACAACTTGGACTTATCTATATGAGGCTCTGGAGAGATATCTTTTGGGTGAGAGATTTGTTATTTCTTGGCACCTTGAAGCTGTTACTACTAACTAAAGCTGTTGGGGAAATTTGATTGGTGAGATCCTTCAAAGAAAGAAGATTAACTAGAAGAATTAATGCATCCATGATAACAGAATTTTAGATATGGCTAGAGCAAGAGGAGTTTGCTAAACATTGAGAATGAATAGCAAAATGAATGAGACTGCTTATCACAGTTTATGGTAGTAGGAAGGTGGAATCAATCTAAATGTCCATCATTAGGGAAATGGATAAATGTGACGGAAGCATAATATATATTACTACACCTTTTTAGAACAATAAACTAGACATACATACAAATAAATGCATTGATTTTAAAACATTGCACTAAGTGATAAAAGAATAGAAAATAAGATATAGAGGACATTGCCACTATGTAATTACATATACACACTAAAGTGCATGCAGATACACACACAAAACATATATTTTTAAATGATGTAAATATATTAAAAATATTAAATCCATTATCCTATAAAATATAGACAGGGGAGAAATGGAAATTATGAATTTAAAAGGGAAAAAATAGGTATGATATCTTACATCAATGTTCATATTGTATCTTTTTCCTAAGAATTGTGATTAACTTAGTTATCTGCATTACAGTTAAAAGAATATAAGAAAAACTCCAGAATGCTGTCTGTAAAATCAACTGCTGCCATAATGTAAAGGAACTTAAGGATAATGAAATATCTATTGACTTTAATAAAGTGGCAGTTATTTACTGTCTTGAAAACATTAGGTACAAAGAAAGCCTAGGTCAGAGCCAAATTGTTTGATTTAGGGATAAGTCAAGAGTAGAAAAAAGATGCTCTTTAAAATTAAGTAGGAAAAATGTATTCTCCTTAGAGACAGCAGCAAAGATGTTTGCAAAGGGTAAAAAAAGAGTGTTTTAGTCTCCTAGGGCTTCCATAACGAAATACCTCAGAATGGGTGGCTTAAAAATAATTAATTTTCTCATAGTTATGGAGGCTGGAAGTCCAGGGTCAAGGTTTGGTAGGGTTGTTTTTTCCTGAAGCTTTTCTTTTGGGCTTGCAGATGTCTACTTTCTCTCTGTCTCCACATGGCATCTTATAAGGACACCAGTCTTCTTGGACTGGAGCCCCACCTTTATGACCTCATTTAACCTTAATTACTTCTAAACCCTAGTCACCAAGTACAGTCACACTGGCAATTGGGGTTTCAACATACGAACTTTAGGGGGAATATAATTCAGTCTATAACAATAGGTAACTTGCAAAATATGAAAATCCATTATTTCACCTCAAAGATGGTTTTAGTCCAAATTCAAAATATCCCTTTGATACAACTCAGAAAATTATCTTGTCTCAAACTGGTGAAATGCCTAAGGCTTACCAAAGTGTCAAACACAAAAACACATTTGAAATGCTTTTAAAATTCATGGCACATAAGAATCTCGGGGAAAAATAAATTCTGCTGAAGATGAGTTAAACAAGGCAAAGTTAAAAAAGCAAATACACATAAACAAATCATTATTTGGTAGAGTAAGCAGATGCAGCAAATAAAAGAACTTGAATTAAGCAATGCTCGTTGATGCAAAAGAAGAGACAGAAACCACGAAGTAGTAAAAACACAATTAAAAAAAAGAAACACTGAGAATCAAAGTTCTGAAAAGGAAATGAGTGGTTAAAAGTATTGAAATAGAGAAATAAGAATGAAAAATACATGAAGATAGGAGGTAAACATGAGAAAATAATATTAAAGTACATGCATATGATAGGAAGATGGAAACATGAAAGGTACACAGAAGGAGGAACATAGAATGACTTATTTTTAATAGCATTTTCAGAAAAAAGATAAATGCAGATGGGACAGGAAGAAGTCATGAAGACTGTGGCTGAGAATTTTTCAGAATTAAACATGGAAGGAGAATGCAGAGGCCTGAGTAGAATAATAAAAAAACAAGCACAAGTCAGGAATATGACATAGGTATTTCAAGATGATTAGACAAAGTAAAGAACTAAAAAACAATTTAAGAGGAAAAAAACCCCCACATAAACAATGTATTTGTTGACAGCTGACTTCTTCTATGCAACCAAAATTCAATGGAAATTGTAAATAACGTTTTCAAAATGCAGAGGAAAAAGAATTATTACCTCTAATTTTAAAATGACCTAATTTATCGTTCAAGAATGTGGCATTGTAAAGATATATTAAAGTGTGCAGTAATTGAGGAATTTATTATGTAATGATTTTCATATGGAAAAGAGAGAATGGATTATTTCCATAATAGGAGAGAGCAGGATTGAACAAAAAACTAAACAAAAAAATGGAAGTTAAAATAAGAACTCTGTACTTTCTGCTCACGTTTTCTGTAAACCTAAAAATACTTAAAAAAAAAGTCTATTAAATTCTTTTCATAAAGGTTAAAATTATTTGACCTAACAAGTAACTCATACAAAAGGAAAATTGAAGGAGCCCTTGTCATTTCAGGTATTGGTACATATTGTAATAAAAATTGCATAATATTTGCTGAGAGTTAGACATATATCATTTAAGCCTACTAGAGCCCTTGAAAGTGGATAGGTACTACTTGTATGAAACAGTTTATCATTTGACAAATTTTATATTTCAAATCACTGGGAAAAGGGTGGTGATGTATAGTATAGCAGTCACTACCCATTTCTCCTCCCTCTCCCCCACTCAGCTCTGGCAAACACTATTTTCTTTTTCCATAGATTTGCCTATTTGGGGCATTTCATGTAAATGGAATCATACAATATGTGGTCATTTGTATCTGGATTCTTTCATTTAGCAGTGTTTTCTAAGTTCACTCATGTTGTGGATTGAATCAAAACTTCATTTCTTCTTATGGCTAAATAAGATTCTGTTGTATGGATAAATGGTAACGTATCATTCTGGTTAGTTTATCTCATACTTTTTTTATCCTACCCTTCTTCTGACTTGTCCTTAATATTTTACTTCCAGACTTTTCTCTCATATTTCACATGCTCCATAGAGTAATCACCAACATGCTAAGGACAATCTCTGGTCAAGACTTGACTGTTTTGTCTTTCTAGACCAATATCACAATTGTTTATTATTAATGTATAAACTGTATTTAAATTTGGAGGGAAAATCCTCTCTTTTTGGACTTCCTTTTCATAATTGTCTTATTTATTTATGTTATTGTATTCTTTTGTGCAAAGTTTAGTCTAATTTTATGAATTCTTATTCCCCCAGTCCTGTTGAGATTTTAAGTGTAATTTTGTTGAATTTATAGATCAATTTTTGAAGAGTGATATATTTACAATATAACATTTCTTATCCAATAACATCATTTACCTCTCTAAGGTTTTCTTTTATTTCAGTTGAGTTTCTAAAAAGCTATATTGCAGTTCTGTTAGGTTATCTGCTGATCATTTATAACTGCTATGCTGTTATTATAGATATCTGCGACTTCATTTTTTAAATTAAATATTCCTCATGTCAGAGCAGAAACCTCTAATGCAACGCCTAGATCCCTTAATTTCATTTGCCATATTGTGTGCCCAGCCCTGGGCTTATGCATGTGTGGCTGCTATGGGCTCACCTCTGAGACTTAGAGGACTGTTCTATGCTTCTGGTGAAGAGATGAAACTGTCTCCTTGTGGAATTAAGTTGAAGCTGTGACCTCTCCTAGTTTCACATCCTTGTTTGGTGTCTTCCACTTTCCTGCCCTGCTTCCACCACCTTCTTTTTGGCATCTTTTGGAATAGTTTCTTAAAAAAAAGCACTTTTGCTTGAATCCTTGGATCCTGGTCATCTTCTAAGAAAATTCAACCTAAGAGAGATTCATCAGAGAAGTACTGATTTTTTAATATTCATTTTGTATCCAATAGCAGTGTGAACTTTTCTTTGTTCTAATAGGTAGTCTGCAGATTCTTTTGGATTATCATTGCAGAAAGCAATAAAAATAAAAATGAAAAGTAGCAATACTGTGTAAGTGAGTTTCCTGGTAAAACTGATTAAAGCAAAAAAAACCACATGCACATGGAGCACACAGTCATATGCATATATTAATTAGGGTTTAGTCTGTAGCTCTTCTCCTATGGTAATAAAATCCTATCTAATTTATTTTCGTGATATTTGCTTTCTGACCCACTCATTTAAAGACATAAATGTGCTGTCAGTTGCTCTCATCATGCTGCACACGTGTCAGCAAAATTAAAGTCAACTCATTCAGTCATCTTGGCAGCAGTGTGGCTTTGCAACATGTTTCCCCCAGTTTGAACTACCTATTCTGGTAAAGTGGGTCAGTTGTGGGGAACATCATACCGGAAGTTGAGTTTCAGGGCATTGCATGTGTTCTTATGCAGTTCCCTTTGTTGAGTTCTGTTTGTTTTTCTCTTTTTTGTACCTGAGCAAGGAATACTGCTGAAACAGGCAAATGCAATAGGGTTAGTTCCCTAGACTTAAACTCCTGACCTCACATGGTCCAGGACAGTGAGAAGGAGAAGAGTGCAGGCAGAGCCTTCTATACTACCCTTTCTTGCTCAGAGCTATCATTTCTCTAGTCACCTACCTAAGTGTTTAGTATGATTATCCTCCATAATTAAATGAAACTTCACATTGAGCCAGTTCTGTATATGATTTCTGGCATCTCTATGAGTTGGAAACATCAGAGGACTCACCTGTATCTTATACTACCTAGTTTAAAGCATTTTTTTGAGGAATGCCAAAGTTTATATGACTCCTTGGTAATTTTTTTAAAGTTTTTATTAAGGTATTATTGATATACACTCTGATCAACGTTTTCACGTGAAAAAAGAATGTGGTTACTACATTTACACATATTATCAAGTCCCCACCCATACCCCAATGCAGTCACTGTCCTTAAGTGTAGTAAGATGCCACAGATATTTGCCTTCTCTGTGTTGCACTGTCTTCCCTATGACCCCCCCAAACCATGTGTGCTAAACATAATACCCCTCAATTCTCATCTCTCTCCTTACCCACCGCCCTCCCCCACCCCTCCCCTTTGGTAACCACTAGTTCCTTCTTGGAGTCTCTGAGTCTGCTGCTATTTTGTTCCTTCAGGTTTGCATCGTTGTTATACTCCACAAATGAGGGAAATCATTTGGCACTTGTCTTTCTCTGCCTGGCTTATTTCACTGAACATAATATCCTCCAGCTCCATCCATGTTGTTGCAAATGGTAGGATTTGTTTCTTTCTTACGGCTGAATAGAATTACATTGTGTATATGTACCACCTCTTCTTTATCCATTCATCTACTGATGGACACTTAGGTTGCTTCCATATCTTGCTATTGTAAACAGTGCTGCGATAAACATAGGGGTGCATATGTCTTTTTGAATCTGAGAAGTTGTATTCTTTGGGTAAATTCCAAGGAGTGGGATTCCCGGGTCAAATGTTATTTCTATATTTAGTTTTTTGAGGAACCTTCATATTGCTTTCCACAATGGTTGAACTAGCTTACATTCCCACCAGCAGTGTAGGAGGGTACCCCTTTCTCTGCATCCTCAGTAGCATTTGTTGTTCTTAGTCTTTTTGATGTTGGCCATCCCTTACTGGTGTAAGGTGATATCTCATTGCGGTTTTAATTTGCATTTCTCTGATGATTGGTGATGTGGAGCATCTTTTCCTGTGTCTGTTGGCCATCTGAATTTCTTCTTTGGAGAACTGTCTTGTCACATCCTCTGCCCATTTTTTAATAGGGTTATTTGCTTTTTGGGTGTTGAGGCGTGTAAGTTCTTTACATATTTTGGACATTAACCCCTTGTCAGATATGTCATTTACAAATATATTCTCTCATACTGTAGGATGCCTTTTTGTTCTGTTGATGGTGTCCTTTGCTGTACAGAAACTTTTTAGTTTGATGTAGTCCATGAGTTCATTTTTGCTTTTGTTTCCCTTGCTCTAGGATGCGTTCAGGAATAAGTTGCTCATGCTTTTTTCAGGAGATTTTTGCCTATGTTGTCTTCTAAGAGTTTTATGGTTTCATGACTTACATTCAGGTCTTTGATCCATTTCAAGTATACTTTTATGTATGGGGTTAAACAATAATCCAGTTTCATTCTCTTGCATGTAGCTGTCCAGTTTTGCCAACACCAGCTGTTGAAGAGGCTGTCATTTCCCCACTGTATGTCCATGGCTCCTTTATCATATATTAATTGACCAAATATGGTTGGGTTTATATCAGGGATCTCTAGTCTGTTCCATTGGTCTGTGGGTCTGTTTTTGTGCCAGTACAAAATTGTCTTGATTACTGTGGCTTTGTAGTAGAGCTTGAAGCTGGGGAGCATAATCCCCCCAGGTTTATTCTTCCTTCTCAGGATTGCTTTGGGTATTTGGGGTCTTTTGTGGTTCCATATGAATTTTAGAATGATCTTCTCTAGTTCGTTGAAGAATGCTGTTGGTATTTCGATAGGAATTGCTTTGAATCTGTAGATTGCTTTAGACAGGATGACCATTTTGACAATATTAATTCTTCCTGTCCATGAGCATGGAATGTGTTTCCATTTCTTGGTATCTTCTTTAATTTCTCTCATGAGTGTCATGTAGTTTTCAGAGTATAGGTCTTTCATTTCCTTGGTTAGGTTTATTCCTAGGTATTTTATTCTTTTTGGTGCAACTGTGAGTGAAATTGTTTTCCTGATTTCTCTCTCTGTTAGTTCATTGTTAGTGTATAGGAATGCCACAGATTTCTGCGTATTAATTTTGTATCCTGCAACTTTGGTGAATTCAGATATTAGATCTAGTAGTTTTGGAGTGGATTCTTTAGGGTTTTTTATGTACAATATCATGTCATCTGCAAACAGGGACCGTTTAACTTCTTCCTTGCCAATCTGGATGCATTTTATTTCTTTGTGTTGTCTGACTGCCATGACTAGGACGTCTAGAACTATGTTGAATAGAAGTGGGGAGAGTGGGCATCCTTGTCTTGTTCCTGATATTAAAGGAAAAGCTTTCAGCTTCTCACTGTTACAAATAATGTTGGGTGTGGGTTTGTCATATACAGCCTTTATTATGTAGAGGTACCTGCGCTCTATACCCATTCTGTTGAGAGTTTTTATCATGAATGAATGTTGAATTATGTCGAATGCTTTTCAGCATCTATGGAGATGATCATGTGGCTTTTGTCCTTTTTTTTGATGTGTTGAATGATTTTGATGGATTTTCGAATGTTGTACCATTCTTGCATCCCTGGAATAATTCATGCTTTATCATGATGGAGAATCTTTTTGATGTATTTTTGAATTCAGTTTGCTAATATTTTGTTGAGTATTTTTGCATCTATGTTCATCAGGGATATTGGTCTGTAATTTTCTTTTTTTGTGGTGTGTTTGCCTGGTTTTGGTATTAAAATGATGCTGGCCTCATAGAATGAGTTTGGAAGTATTCCCTCTTCTTCTACTCTTTGGAAAACTTTAAGGAGGGTGGGTATTAAGTCTTCTCTAAATGTTTGATAAAATTCAGCTGTGAAGCCATCTGGCACAGGCGTTTTATTCTTAGGTTGGTTTTTGATTACCAGTTCAATTTCATTCCTGGTAATTTGTCTATTCATATTTTCTGTTTCTTTCTGGGTCAGCCTTGGAAGGTTGTATTTTTCTAGGAAGTTGTCCATTTCTTCTAAGTTATCCAGTTTGTTAGCATATAGTTTTTCATAGTATTCTCTCATAATTCTTTGTATTTCTGCGGTATCCGTAGTGATTTTTCCTTTCTTATTTCTGATTCTGTTTATGTGAGTATACTCTCTTTTTTTGTTGATAAGTCTGGCTAGTGGTTTATCTATTTTGTTTATTTTCTCAAAGAACCAGCTCTTGCTTTCATTGATTCTTTCTATTGTTTTATTCTTCTCAATTTTATTTATTTAAGCTCTAATCTTTATTATGTCCCTCCTCCTACTAACTGTGAGCCTCATTTGTTCTTCTTTTTCTCGTTTCATTAAATGTGAGTTTACACTGCTCATATGGGATTGTTCTTCTTCCCGGAGGTAGGCTAGTATTGCAACATACTTTCCTCTTAGCGTGGTGTTCGCTGCGTCCCACAGATGTTGCGGTGTTGAATTATTGTTGTCATTTGTCTTCATATATTGCTTGATCTCTGTTTTTATTTGGTCATTGATCCATTGGTTACTTAGGAGCATGTGGTGAAGCCTCCATGTGTTTGTGGGATTTTTCATTTTCTTTGCGTAATTTATTTCTAGTTTCATACCTTTGTGGTCTGAGAAACTGGTTGGTACAATTTCAATCTTTTTGACTTTACCAAGGTCTTTTTGTGGCCCAGGATATGATCTGTTCTTGAAAGTGTTTCATGTGCACTTGAGAAGAATGTGTATTCTGCTGCTTTTGAGTGTAGAGTTCTGTAGATGTCTGTTACATCCATCTGTTCTAATGTGTTGTTCAGTGCCTCTGTCTCCTTACTTATTTTCTGTCTGGTTGATCTGTCCTTCAGAGTGAGTGGAGTGTTGAAGTCTCCTAGAATGAATGCATTGTATTCTATTTCCCCTTTTAATTCTGTTAGTATTTGTTTCACATATGTAGGTGCTCCTGTGTTGGGCGCATAGATATTTATAATGGTTATATCATCTTGTTGGATTGACCCCTTTATCATTATGTAATGTCCTTCTTTATCTCTTGTGACTTTCTTTGTTTTGAAGTCTATTTTGTCTGATACAAGAACTGCAACTCCTGCTTTTTTCTCCCTGTTAGTTGCATGAAATATTTTTTTCCATCCCTTCACTTTTAGTCCATGTATGTCTTTAGGTTTAAAGTGCATCTCTTGTAGGTAGCATATAGATGGATCTTGCTTTTTTATCCATTCAGTGAGTCTATGTCTTTTGATTGGTGCATTCAGTCTATTTACATTTAGGGTGATTATTGATAGGTATGAACTTATTGCCATTGCAGGCTTTAGGTTCGTGGTACCAAAGGTTCAAGGTTTACTTCCTTTCTATATAAGAGTCTAACTTAACTCACTTAATATGCTATTAAAACACAATCTAAAGGTTCTTCTTTTTTTTCTCCTCCTTTTTCTTCCTTCTCCATTTTTTATATATTAGGTATCATATTTTATACTCTTTGTCTGTTCATTGATTGACTTTGGGGATAGTTAATTTAATTTTGCATTTCCTTAGTAATTAGCTGTTCTACTTTCTTTACTGTGGTTTTATTACTTCTGGTGACAGTTATTAAACCTTAGGAACTCTTCCATCTATGGCAGTCCCTCCAAAATACAGTGTAGAGATGATTTGTGGTAGGTAAAATTCTCTCAGCTTTTGCTTATTGGGAAATTGTTTAATCACTCCTTCAAATTTAAATGATAATCTTGCCAGAAAAGTAATCTTGGTTCCCGGCCCTTCTGCTTCACTGCATTAAATACATCATGCCCTTCTGGCCTGTAAGGTTTCTGCTGAGCAGTCTGATGATAGCCTGATGGGCTTTCCTTTGTATGTGATCTTATTTCTCTCTCTGGCTGCTTTTAATAGTCTGTCCTTATCGTTGATCTTTGCCATTTTAATTACTATATGTCTTGGTGTTGTCTTCCTTGGGTCCCTTGTGTTGGGAGATCTATGCATCTCTATGGCCTGAGAGACTATCTCCTTCCCCATTTGGAGAAATTTTCAGGAATTACCTCCTCAAAGACAGTTTCTATCCCTTTTTCTCTCCCTTTTTCTTCTGGTACCCCTATAATGCAAATATTGCTCCATTTGGATGGGTCACACAGTTCTCTCAATATTTCATTCTTAGAGATCCTTTTTTCTCTCTGTGCCTCAGCTTCTTTGTATTCCTCTCCTCTAGTTTCTGTTTTGTTTATCGTCTTAGAGATCCTTTTTTCTCTCTGTGCCTCAGCTTCTTTGTATTCCTCTCCTCTAGTTTCTGTTTTGTTTATCGCTTATCGTGGGACGCAGCGAACACCACGCTAAGAGGAAAGTATATTGCAATACTGGCCTACCTCCGGGAAGAAAAACAATCCCATATGAGCAGTGTAAACTCACATTTAATGAAACGAGAAAAAGAAGAACAAATGAGGCTCACAGTTAGTAGGAGGAGGGACATAATAAAGATTAGAGCATAAATAAATAAAATTGAGAAGAATAAAACAATAGAAAGAATCAATCTGCTTTTAATACCCTCCATTGTGCTCTTCAATGATTGGATCTCCGACCGTAACTTATTCCTGAGTTCTTGAATATCTTTCTGTACCTCCATGATCATGTTAGTGATTTTTAATTTGAACTCCCTTTCAGGTAGATTCATGAGGTCGATGTCATTTAAATCTTTCTCAGGAGTTGTATTAATAATTTTACTTTGAACCAGGTTCCTCTGGCATTTCATATCCGTATATTGCGCCCTCTAGTACCCAGAAACTGTACTCTCTGCAGCTGCTTAGCCCCTGAAACAATGTTTGGTTTGCAGGGGCGTGGTATTGGTGCCTAGGGGGAGAAAATAGCTGTTTCCTTTTTCCTGCTGCTATGCCTGACTCTACTGCCTGAACCAGTTGGCCGAGCAAACAAGTATAAGCCTCTATGCTTTACGTTTGTAGTTGCTGTAGACAGATCTTCTGTTTGGCTGTCCTAATGTCAGAATATGGTTTGCTGGTTTGCAAGCCAGTTGGTGCTAGCCAGGAGAAAGACGCAGTAGGCTGCGTTTCACAGAGCGGGTCCATTGAGCTGTGTAGCCAGCCAGGGAGCTGGAGCACCTCAAGATCGTGAAAGCTCCCAACCTGCTGGGCAGAGTGCACCCGGACAGTTTTGTCTACCTGTCCTTTCTCCTGAGCAGTAAACTCTGTGCAATACTTGCTCCTTTAGCAGCCCTCTTGCTAAGGGCCTCCTTGTTAGGAAGTCTCTCAGAATGCCCACCTTTCTTTTTTCCCAGAGCAGCCATATATGGATCCCTGCTTTCCAGAAGCGGCTGGAATCTCAGTCTCTTCAGAAATTCTGCCTGTCTTAGCTTTCCAACCCCCTACTCATGAGAGTACCATGCAAGCACCATGAAATGTAGGTTTGTGCTCCCATAGCAGATCTCCGGAGTTAGGTATTCAACAGTCCCAGGATTCCACTTCCTCCCCGCTCCATTTCTCTTTATCCCACTGGTGAGCTGGGGTGGGGGAAGGGCTTGGGTCCTGCTGGGCCACAGCTTTGGTACGTTACCCTGTTCCGTGGGGTCTGATGATAGCCTGATGGGCTTTCCTTTGTATGTAATCTTATTTCTCTCTCCTACAGCTTTTAATAGTCTGTGCTTATCCTTGATATCTTTTCTCCAGTTGTATGCAGTCTGGCACAAACCTATTTCCTGTTGCTCTTTGAGGAGTAGTTATGTTAATTATATTTTTGTATTATATGTGATTTTAGGAGGAAGCCTGTGTCTCACCTCTCATGCTGCCATCTTTTACTACTTTGGTAATTTATTTGATATGTAGAGTTTTCCAAAACGAAGTATGTGAATAATTAGCTTTTTTATGGCCATAGTGCATGGTTTCAGAAGGGTGTCACCTGGACAAGACAGTATTTTCAGGTTAAAGTAATTATCTTCAATGGGGAAAGATATGTGAAGGCTAAGTATCAGTTAATAGCTTTAATCCCATGATTTCTTTTCTTCATAGTGGCTGAATTGTGGTTCTCTTAGACAGGACAGGTTAGGTTATATTGTGGAAACAAATAGCCCTCAGATTTCAGTGGCTTAAAAAGACGAAGTTTAGTTTTTACTCTGTCTACATCATCAGAGTAGGTTGGGTTGCCAGATAAAATGCTGAGCATCCAATTAATTTTGATTGTTGGTTAAAACATTCCTCTTTTGTATAAGCAATCCCAGATGATATTTGGGATATACTTATGCTAAAGAGTATTTATTCTTTATCTGAAAATCAGATTTAATGGATATGCTGTATTTTTATTTACTATATCTAGCAACCCTGGTTATAGTCCACCACTGGTGTGCTCTTGATTGTTGTCCATCAGCCTTGTAATTGCTGAGGCAGGAAAGGGAGGATGTGTTAAACCAAATAGTTCTGAAACCCCAGGCTCTCAGCTGATACGTGTCATTCCCACTTCATTTCATTGGCCAAACCAAGTCTCAGAGCCATTGAGGTTTAGTGAACATTAAAAAATAAATAAATAGAGGCCACCACATCAAAATTAGAGGTAGGTCTCATTGATAATAATACAGAGTTTTAGAGAATGTTCAACATATATTTTAAAATGTATCCTATGCCAAATATGCCTGGAAAATCGTCAGTTACTTAATGATAGCATCTGCCCTAATGGGGATTACATTATTATAGAGAAAGCTACTGATACATCATTGCAAAATTATTAACTAAATAGGATTATGTTAGGAACTAGAAAGCAATATTATAGGGGACAGTGAAAGCCCAATATTGAAAGGCTTAATTAACAGTTTGTGGGAAGATAAAACAGTTTCTGTTAGAAATGACATTAAAAATGACACCTAAAGGATGGGTATGAGTGAGCTATATGAATGACAAGACAGTGGTGATATTCTAGGCCACGAGTTGGCAAATTAAGTTCTGTGGGCCAAATCCAGCTTTTTTCCTCTTTCTGTAACTGAAGTTTTATTGGCACACACACCCATTCATTATGTATAAACTGTGGCTGCTTTTGCACTATAATGGGTAAGATGAGTCATTTCAACAGAGACCTTATGGCCCACAAAACCTAAAATAATTAGTCTTTGGCACTTTACACCAAAAAAGTTTGAGGAATTCTGATGTAGGCAAAAAGTAGTCTCTCTGTGGAGAAAGGAGTTTCACATACATGTGGAATGAGAGAACACTGATTTAGCTAGACCGTGACGGTGACGAAACAAGGAATGCCTAAGTCACACAATGGGTTTTGTTTTATGCAATGATAATGGGAAAAGAGAATGGTTATAATTAAATCTTCATTTAACGAGAGATTATTCTAACAGCTGCCAGAGAACAGTTGAAAGGAGGGTATTGGTAAAAACAATGGTTAGGTAAACACTGGCTGTGATCTAGTTATAGAAATATCATAAGGGCTTGAACTGCAATAGTGAGATAGGCGAGAGTAGACTTAAGTACACAGAACAAAGACTTATTAACAAAGTAGATTAACAAACATAATCTTTAATTTGATGTGGCGAGTGATAGAGAATGAGGAGTTACTTATGACTGTCAGGATCAGAGCAATGGCACTTACTGCAACTGTGAAGAGAAAGAGGAAGAACATGTTTTCTGTTTTCTGTGGTGAGTGAGTCATAATTTCAGTTTTCAACATACTGTTTGGATGTTCCATTGAAACATCCAAGAGTAGATGCTGAGAAACAGCTTGATATAACAGTCTAGAATTCAGAAGATAAATCTTCCTGGAGATTAAATTGGAAGTACTTACTGAAATCACAGGTTTTTGAATTAGGAGAGAGGTAGAAAGCAACATTTAGTCTTGTCTATTAAATTGCATACTCTATCCATTTTTTACCTGCTTTGCACCTTTGGACATTGACTTAGTGAATGATGAAACATGTCATTTCTCACTGATTTTTATTTTAGCATTTTTTATATTGCTTTATTTAATTTTATTATTATTATTTTGTTGCCTTTGTGGATCCTTTTTGAGCATTGGTGTCTTTGATGGAAGAGGATTTAGGGATTCTTGCGTTCTGTGACCAGAGACCATGTTACACCATAAAACTCCCATCTTAACCCTTATTAATGAATTTAAAGTAAGTAAAGGGGGTGATGTGATAACATCTGCCCATCATAAAAAGAAGGTGAAAAACTCAGCTGTAGGATGTGGGGTGAGTAGATCAAAGGAGGACATTTTTCAAGGTGTGAAAATTTTGAGCACACTAAATACGGCAAAGATTAATAAACAGAGTGAAATTGGAAATACAGAAATGAAAAGAAAAACCTATACCATGAATGTTCTGTAATTATGGATATACATGGGCTCCAGAGAACCACATTTTATGGGAAGAAAAGAGAAGTTTGTAAATTTGTTGTTGGGAAGATGTAGGTGGAATAATTTCTGTTACTCTGCAAATGTGGGAAACGTGAGAAAATAAGTCTGGGGATTTGAAAAGAATTGGAAAAAGATAAAAGAATACATTTCAGTGTTTAGGAAAGCAAGCTGATTACCAAAATATAGTAAGATTGTCAGGCAATGTTAATATGGAATCATAGTTTCATTTAGATGCATGGAAACTCAGACTGTATCAGTAACATAATAGCAGAAGAAAGATTATATGAAAAACTCTTTGCAGTGGCCTGATACCACACTCCATTCATTAATCTTGCTGAATAACATTTTCCCCTGGTTTGACCCAGCTGTAACAGTTTTCCTTTCCCTCTGAATTCATGTCTTAGATCAACTTTCAGCCTAAGTTGATGGCTGCAGAAAATCCTAACTCACAGAACCTTTAAATTGCTCACAGAACCAACAGGGCTCCATCAGCTCCATTGATAATCAGTACTCTAGGTCAAAGTTACAGATTTTTACTGGGTCAACCATTTATCTTAGCCCCACATTGTCCATAATAGCTTCCTGACATTTTTGTGCCCAGGGCTCCAACCTGCGTTTTCTGCCTCATATTCTGCCTTCTCTAGTCATTTAGTATTTGGTAACTTAGTCCTAAAAGACATTATTTGCTTTTTTTCTTACTTCCCTAAACTCTGAACTTTCTTGTTTTAACTTACATATGTATCACATTCTTTATTTATACATTCCTTTTCCTAAATTCGATTTTGGCTGGCTTTAACTATGCTATTTTACTATTGTTCTCCTGGCTGGATCTCATCTGACCTCAACTGTACCCCAATAAAATAGAAACAAATACATGTGATTTGTATGGGCACTGTTTTTTCCCACAGAGTAGTATGTAATAATTGTCTGAGAGGAAAGAAACTGAATTGGGGTTTGGGCCCTTGTTAATTTACATTTCATTTTAGCCTCACAGATTCTTAAAGGCAGTTGTTATGCCTGCACGTGAATAGGGATATTTAATCAGTCCAGGCTGTCAGGTTGATAGTAGTGCTTATCAAGAAATTAGAAAAAAATGTGCTACCGAGTCCATCCTCCTGCCATAGGAGAAGCAACAAATCAGATATGGAAAGTCAAACACTATGATTAAAAGCCTCATCTGCCCTAGGGAGTCTTTCATATATATATTTAATATTCAGCTTGAGTGTACTACTGCGCAGACAGCTCTATGTCTTAGCGGTTTTAATTGCAATACCTCCTGCATTGTGAAGGCAAAATTTTTTTTCTTTTAAGTAATGCCACTGATTAATAGTAATTTAAAACTTGAGTAGAGAGTAATGTTGGAGGAAGATTTTGGTGATTTTTAAAGAAGTATCTAGACATGTTGTACAGTACCAACAAATATATATATAAAATGTTGATATTTCAGTGTCCTCAGCTTAAGGAAGCATTTTTATCTTTCCTATTTTATTTTACTTAGTATATTCTAATACTCTTAGCTTTGGCACATACATGCATATTTAACTTTGCTACTGTATGTTAGTGCTCTCCTTTCAAAATGCATTTTAGCATTAAAGCTTTAGCCATGAACAATAAAAATTGTGTTTTACAGCATCTTACTGAAATAAGTATTTTGTTTTAGGTTACATTGGTCTGAACTACTCAGATTCTCTAAATAGCACGAGAGCAGTTTTTGCTTAGCTTGGCTCAGTGATTTTTGACACCATCCAGTTCTACCTTAGCCTGGCCTTCTTGCCAGGGAAACCAGGGAATCCTTGAATGAGCATCAGATTCTTTTTTTTTTCACTACTTCCCAAGCCTTGAACTGTCAATAAAGTTTGGCTGTCTCAATTAATCCTGATATATTTGAGTACTTAAAACCAATACTGTTGTCCATTGGCCAACGTCTGGAATGCCCTTCTTGTCTTGTCTTGGCAGAAGACTCCACCTGCCAATGTCTACCACTCCACCTGCCAATGACCTGGTTGTTTCCCCAGGACTGGAATCAGGAGTGCAGTTTCTCCTTTTCTAAGATGCCTGTTTTATTTTCACTACATGGTATCTCCTGACTCTATCTATCTGCACTAAAACTCAAATATGTCAATTTTTTTCTTTTCTGAAGAAGGAACTAATAAAGTTTACTTCTTTCTTTACACAAGGACTGTATCAATGTTCTCCAGTGAAACAAACCCAAATGATAGCGATAGAGATGGAGATGGAGATGGAAATGGATAGACATTTATTTTAAAGAATTGGCTTGGCTCATAAGATTGTGAGGGCTGGCAAACAAGTGGACAGACTGGAAATTCTAGTAAGTGTTGTTGCCATCTTGCTTCTGAATTCCACAGGGAAGCAGGCTGCAAACGGATTTGATTTCTGTGTTTTAGTTTTGAAGAAAATTCCTTTTTCTTCAGAAAACCTCAGTTTTTACTCTTAAGGCCTTCAACTGATTGAATGAGGTACATCTGCATTATAGAGGGTCCTCTGCTTTACTTGAAGTCTACTGTTTTAAAGGTTAATTACATCTAAAATGTTATCATATCTACACTGGCACTGTGGCCTTAGCCAAGATGACATGTAAAATTAACCATTGCAAGGGCATTTTATTTTATAGCTTTCCACCTAACAAATCTGAAACTCATATGAAATGTTTGTGAGAAAAGATGTGAGGAATAGAAGTGTCCAGGAGAGAAAGCAAAATGTTGCTGTCAGCTACTTTTCCTACAATATGGGTCTAGAGTTATCTTTTAAAATGTATTTTCAATATGGCGTCCAAATAGATTTGTTGAGCCACACAAAAAGAAAATTTATAAAAACCAGGAAAATATTTTCATGAAAGAATCAGGCCAAATGTAAGACAGGATTTTCTGGAATTATTCGTTTTTACCTTGGAAGTCTAATGCATTCTTTGGTATGAGATTTTTAAATTGCATACAGATTTTTAACTGCTCTTCCCTGCCAGGTCTTGATTAAAATGATCAGTCATACAAAAACTGAGGAAAGTTTTATCTAAGGCTGTCAAAGAGAAAATGATGTTACCTATTCAAAAATATTGAAATATTGTGTCTAGATGTTACCACTGTGCATAGATGAATTAATCTGTAAGGGGATCTAGTAATAATTCACGGATTTCATAGACTGTTTTGGATAAAATACCCCATTATAGTAAAGCTCATTTTAAAAGGATGAAAGGGCTAAGGGAGAAAACCAACAAAATAATCTAGACTTATAAAAGTATATTTAATATAGAATATAGATAAGAGCATGCTAGATACATCTTCTGGAAAAAAATTTTGTCCTATGATAAAGATAAGTAAATTTGAAATCACCTGTTTTTATATTTTCAGGAAAAACAAAGTAATATTGCAAGTGTGAAATAAGTGCAAAATAAGACAACAATCTGTGATGAAGGAAAGCAAGAGTGAGGACAAAAATTTGAGAGCATGAGAGAGAGAGAGAGAAAGCTAGTTTTAGGCAGGCAGAAGAAATTAAGAGAATTCAGTAAGAAAAATACCAAGTACTAGGAAGATAGTAATGCTATATATCTGAACTTGAAAGCATATAAATTAGATATTTATGGTTACAGTAATATAGAATTAAGACAAGGTTTTTTCTGAAGTCTTTTTTCAATTACCAAGACAGTGATGATTTTAGGGCTGTGATCAGAGTAAAAAAAGAAACCCAAAAATATGACCCTGACATTTGCTTTTGATTACCCCTTAAGGCATTTACTTAATTTAAAACTGAGTGTGTGAGTCTGAGCATCTGAATATCTCAGGGGACTCAGAGAATAAATGGAGTTTATGGCCTGCCAAGCAAGAGACTCCTGTAAATATACCCCAGGGTTTTAGTTGGAACAATCAAAGAGCTATATGCTGGGAACAATATTGATTCAGATTATACCATCCCCCACAGGTACTGAAGGATAGTTTCAAATCAATTTAATCCCTATTAGATTGGTTATTTTACTCTAGCATAGTATCTTCTAGAAGCAGGAAAAAAAAATGTCCCTAGAGGAAGGTAACATCACCAAGAACCTTAGATTTTCTTTACAAAGTTTTCCTGTAGATCTGTCTATAGTTAATAAAAAAAAGTGACTAGGCATACAAAAGGCAAAAATTATTGAAAAACAAGAGGAAATAATATAAACTGACACATAGGAAATACAGAGGTAGGAGTTGCCAGACCTGGATTTTAAAATAATTGTCAGTAACAGGTTCAAGAAATTAAATGACAAGGTATAAATTTTTGAAAAAGAACAATCAAATGACAATTTTACCACTGAAAACAAGCTGAAATTATGAATCAATTGATGGGGTTTGCAGCAGAGTTCACATATGAGAGAAATAGAGAAGAAGAAATGAGATCATAGGATAATATCCAGTTTGAAGCACATATATAAAATAAACAAAAAAGAAAAAAAGTACAGAATACAGAAAAGAGTTTGAACTTCTAACTAGTCTCAGAAAGAGCAACATATATTTGGAGAGATAATAGCTGAGAATGTTCCCAAATTAATGAAAGATATGAAGCCACAGACTGAAGATACTCTAAGAAAGCTAGTATGGTTAAAAAAAAGAAAAACATGCCTAAGAAAAAGTAAAACTTCATAAAACCAAAGAGAAAAAAATATAATTAAATGAGCAGCTCTAGTACTGATACAGTGCAACTGCCAAAGGAAAATGGAAGCTACATAAACATGGAATTCTATCTTTAAATCAATGAAAGAAATAAATGCCAATATAAATTCTTTACCAAAGAAAAAAATCTTTAACAATTAAGGCAGGTTACGAAATTAAGAAATTTTCAAAGAAAAAACTTTAAAAAGTCTTCAACAACATATATGCGCTAAAGGAAATACTAAAATGAGTTTTTGATGGCTGCAGAAGTTGCAGAAAGTGATGCAGAAGAGTAGAAAGAGTAAATACATGAGTAAAAAAGACAAATATTTACAATATAAACCCAAAATACTAATACCTTTTGGAATTTAATATGAAGGAGTATGATTAAACACAATAATTGCAGAAATGTGACAAGGTGTAAATGCACCTAGAGTGTTTCAAAGTCCTTTCGTTCAAAGTCTATAAAATGGTAAAGGTATAGAAATATATTATAATTTAGTAAGTGAATGATGCATGTTATTATTCTTAGGGCTATCTATTAAATAGTAGTGAAAATACAAGGGAACTTTCAAGGAATATAGGATAGTAGAAATAACTGAACTAAAGCAGGTTTTTCAGTTTGACTCTGTTGACATATTGTGCCAGATAATTCTTTGTTAACTGTCCTGTACATTGTGGGATGTTTAACAGCATCCCTGGTCAATAGATGCCAGTAGCACCTTCCTCCCAAGATGAGACAATAAAACAGGTCTTTAGACATTGCCATATGTCCCCTGGGGACAAAGTCACTCCCAGTTATGTGCCTCTGAAGTAAAGGAAAGCAATGCAGCTAAGGAAAATGAATGTGGGACTACTGGGAAGATATATATAGTGATTTGGCACATTTAATGAAATCCATTAAGTTATATTAAGTGTAAACAGGAGCATCTACCCCTACATAAAATGTAACAGATGCTAGCAGCCAAGTTTGGCTGGTATAACTGAATAGAAGATAGAAGAATCCCAAATATGAGGTCATTTTTCCCCATAGGCTATTTGGTGAATTCTGGGTTTCAGAGGAAAATAGGTGATAAGGAGCTGGCAAGGTGGAGGGAATCTCTAGCATTGCTAGGAGACTAAATCCTTCTATAGAGAGATTATGACCAGAAAGCAGAGAGGGATATTGAATCTGTGTGAGAGACAAAGCCTGAAAAGCCAACCTCAAAATATCCAAATGATAGAATTTTCAGGGCTGAGGATATAGATTCCCCAAGCTCTCAACAAAATCCAAGGAGAGCCATGTGGAGAAGGAAATAAACTAGTGGAGAATAATTTTTATCGATACTGTAATGCAGTATGGCCCAGTTCAAAGCATGATTTTATTTAGGTATGTTATCTTCCTAAGATATGGAAAAGGGGAATCCCACTCACTGGTTGAAGTTAGCCATATCATTTCTCTCATACACAGTATCTAGAGCAAAATAAAAATTTGTTAGACAAGTTAAAAGACAAAAAATGTAACTTAATAATAAGGTAGAAAAAAAAACACAGACAAACCAGTTAATTGAACTTAGGAAACAAGGACAATGAAATAATGTACACTATATAAGAATTCTAAACTGAAACTCATTTTTGAGAGAAATGTAAGAAGACTAAATGAATGGAAATACATATTCATGGATTTAATGATTAAATATTGTTAAGATGGAAATTCTTCCCAAGTTGATCTTTGGATCCAATGCAATCTAAATTAAAATTAAAGCAGGATTGGGAGAGGGGGGAAAAAGATGGCGGCATGAGAGGTGAGGCAGAAATCTCCTACCAAAACCACATATAATACAAAAATACAGCAAATAGAACTAATCCTAAAAGAGTGACAAGAAATAAGATTGCATCAGTCAGCATACATCTGGGAACAGATCAACTCACAGAAAAGGGTAAAGTAATAAAGCCATGACCCTATGGGACCTGAGCACTCCCCCTGCCCCAGCTCACCAGTGGGTGGAAGAGAAACAGAGCAGGGAGGGAGTAGAATCACAGTACTGCTAAAAACACAGCCCAGGAGATCTACTCAGGGAGCACAAACCCACATTGCACAGTGCTCTGGAGATTAGAGGGGTTGAAAAACAAAGTCAGAGACTGAGATTCCAACTACTTGTGGAGAACAGGTTTCCACAACCAGCTGCTCTGGGACAAAAGAAAGGCAGGTGCTTTGAAAGACTTCCCAACAGTGAGAGAGGGCTGTTAAGGGTCAAGCATTACACAGAGCTTGCTGCTCAGAAGAAGGAACAGGTGGACAAAATCATCCCGGCCCACTCATCCCAGAAGGTTGGGAACTTTCAGGAGCCCAGGCGCTCCATCCACTGGTTGGCAACACAGCCCTCAGGCCCCCCACCATGATAAGCAGCCTGCTGTTCTTTCCTCCTGGCCAGCACCTGTGTGCAAACCTGCGGCCCCTGCCATTGCTGCAGGCCAGCTGGAGGACACCCCTGCCTATGGCAACTACAGTGGCTTTAACACAGAGCTGCTCCATGTGTGGGGCTCACGGGCCCTGAAAGTGGAGACAGGCATTGTGGCCAGGAAACAGGAAAGAGCTCTCTCCTTTGGGTAGGCACCAATATCACATGTCTGCGACCCTGCCATTACTCTAGGATTATGAAAAGGCAGAAGAAACTTGTTCAATCCAAAATCCATAAAACACAAGAAAGAAGGCTCAGTGAAACTAAAATCACCAATCTTCCTGAAAAAGAATTCAAAATAAAAGTCATAAGCATGCTAACGGAGCTACAGAAAAATATTCAAGATCTAAGGAATGAATGCAAGACAGAGATAGACATGTTGAAAAATACAGTAACTGAAATGAAACATACAATGGAGGGATTTAAAAGCAGATTAGATGAGGTAGAGGAGATGGTAAATGGAATAGAAATTAGAGAACAGAATACAAATAAGGTGAGGCATAGAAAGAAAAAAGGATCTCTAGGAATGAAAGAATATTAAGAGAACTATGTGACCAATCCAAATGGAACAATATTTGCATTATAGGGGCACCAGAAGAAGAAGAGAGAAAAAGGGATAGAGAATGTCTTTGAAGAAATAATTGCTGAAAAGTTCCCCAGTCTGGGGAAGGAAATAATCTCTCAGGCCATGGAAATACACAGATCTCCCAACACAAGGGACCCAAGGAAGACAACACCAAGACAAAGAGTATTTAAAATGGCAAAGATCAAGGATAAAGACAGCGTATTAAAGGCAGCCAGAGAGAGAAAAAAGATCATCTACAAAGGAAAGCCCATCAGGCTATCATCAGACTTCTAAGCAGAAACCTTACAAGCCGGAAGGGAGTGGTATGATATATTCAATGCAATGAAGGAAGGGTCTTGACCCAAGAATACTCTACCCAGAAATATTATCATTTAAATTTGAAGGAGGAATTAAACAATTTCCAGATAATCAAAAGTAGAGGGAATTCACATCCCATAAACCATCACGACAGTGTATTTTATTTTATTATTTTATTTTTTTTAAGTTTAAAACCTGTTTATTGCAGTCCAGGGCCATCTTTTTCCTCTCCTGACGACAGTGTATTTTAAAGGGAATGCTCTAGATGGAAGTGCTCCTAAGGTTAAATAGCTGTCACCAGAGAAAATAAAACTAGAGTAAAGGAAGTAGACAAGTTAATTACTAACCAAATGCAAGTTAAATCAGCTACCCACCAGGTCAGTCAAGGGATACAGAAAAAGTACATAATACAACATCTAACATATAAGGAGTGGATGAGAAAGAAACAGAAGGGAGAAAAAAAAAGAATCTTCAGATTGTATTTGTAATAGCATAATAAGCGAGTTAAGTTAGATTGTTAGATAGTAAAGAAGCTGCCCTTGAACCTTTGGTTACCATGAATCCAAAGCCTGTAATGGCAATAAGTACGTATCTGTCAATAATCACCCTTAATGTAAATGGACTGAATGCACCAATCAAGAGACATAGAGTTACAGAGTGGATAAAAAAGCAAGGCCCGTCTATATGCTGCCTACAAGAAACTCACCTTAAACTGAAAGACATACACAAACTGAAAGTAAAGGGATGGAAAAAAATATTTCATGCAAACAATATGGAGAAAAAAGCAGGAGCTGCAATACTTGTATCAGATAAAATAGACTTCAAAACAAAGAAAGTCACAAGAGACAAAGAAGGGCATTACATAATGATAAAAGGGTCAGTCCAACGAGAAGATATAACCATTATAAATATCTGTGCACCAAATGCAGGATCACCAACATATGTGAAACAAATACTAACAGAATAAAAGGGGGAAATAGAATGCAATGCATTCATTTTAGGAGACTTCAACACACCACTCACTCCAAAGGATAGATCAACCAGACAGAAAATAAGTAAGGAGACAGAGGCACTGAAAACACATTAGAACAGATGGACCTAAACATCTACAGAACACTCCACCCAAAAGCAACAGGATACATATTCTTCTAAAGTGCACATGGAACATTTTCCAGAGTAGATCACATACTAGGCCACATAAAGAGCCTCAGTAAATTAAAAAAGATTGAAATCCTACCAACCAACTTCTTATATCACAAAGGTATGAAACTAGAAATAAATTGTGCAGAGAAAACAAAAAGGCCCACAAACACATGGAGGCTAACAACATGCTCCTAAATAATCAATAGACCAATGACCAAATAAAAACAAAGATCAAGCAAAATATGGAGAAAAATGAATACAACAGCGCAACACCCCAACTTCTGTGGGTTGCAGCGAAGGCAGTTCAAAGAGGAAAGTATATTCAGGCCTATCTAAAGAAGGAAGAACAATTCCAAATGAACAGTCTCAGTTCACAACTAATGAAAGTGGAAAAAGAAGAAATAAGGCCTAAAGTCAGTAGAAGGAGGAACATCATAAAGATCAGAGAATAAATTGGGAAGAATAAAACAGTGGAAGGAATTAATGAAACAAAGAGCTGGTTCTTTGAGAAAAAGAACAAAATAGGTAAACTCCTAGCCAGACTTATCAAGGAAAAAAGAGAGTCTACACATAAACAGAATCAGAAATGAGAAAGGAAAAATCACTATGGACATTACCAAAATATAAAGAAATTTTAGAGAATACTATGAAAAATTACATACTGCCAAATTTGATAATCTAGATAAAATGGACAACTTTATAGAAAAATACAACCTTTCAAGACTGACCCAGGAAGAAACACAAAATCTGAATAGACCAATAACCACAATGACATTGAATTGGTAATCAAAAACTACCCAAGAACAAAACCGGTGAACCAGATGGCTTCATCACTGAATTGTATTAGACATTTAGAGAGGACCTAATACCCATCCTCAAAGTTTTCCAAAAAGTGTAACAGGAGGGAATACTTCCAAACTTAGTCTATGAAGCCAGCATCACTCTAATACCAAAACCAGCAGACACTACAAAAAAAAGAAATTACAGACCAATATCCCTAATGAACAAAGAGGCAAAAATAATCAACAAAATATTAGCAAACCAAATTCAAAAATACATAAAAAAGATCATACATAATGATCAAGTGGGTTTTATTCCAGGGATGCAAGGATGGTACAATATTCGAAAATCCATCAACATCATCCACTACCTAAACAAAAAGAAGGACAAAAATCACATCATCGTCTCCATAGATGCTGAAAAAGCATTCGACAAAATTCAACATCCATTCATGATAAAAACTCTCAGTAAAATGGGTATAGAGGGCAATGTGTACCTCATTGCCATATACGACAAATACTATGACCATAATATATGGAAATAATAAAGGCCATATACGACAAACCTACAGCTAACATCATACTTAACAGTGAAATGCTGAAAAGCTTTCTTCTAACATTGGGAAGCAGACAAAAATTTCCACTCTTCCCACTTTTATTCAACATAGTACTGGAGGTCCTAGCCATGGCAATCAGACAACACAAAGAAATAAAAGGCATCCAGATTGGTAAGGAAGAAGTTAAACTGTCCCTGTTTGCAGATGACATGATATTGTACATAAAAAAACCCTAAAGAATCCACTCCAAAACTACTAGAACTGATACCTGAATTCAGCTAAGTTGCAGGATACAAAATTAATGCACAGAAATCTATTGCATTCCTATATACTAATGATGAACTAGCTTAAAGAGAAATCAGGAAAACAATTCCATTCACAATTGTTTCCAAAAGAATAAAATATCTAGGAGTAAACCTAACCAAGGAAGTGAAAGACATGTACCCTGAAAAATACAAGACTCTCTTAAGAGAAATTAAAGAGGACACTTATAAATGGAAATATACCCCATGCTGTTGGGTAGGAAGATTTAATATTGTCAAAATGGCCATCCTGCCTAAAGCAGTCTACAGATTCAGTGCAATCCCTATCAAAATACTGACAGCATTCTTCAATGAAGTAGAACAAATAGTTGTAAAATTCATATGGAAGCACAAACGCCCCTGAATGGCAAAAATAATCCTTAGAAGAAAGAATAAAACTGCTTCCCAACTTCAAGTTCTACTACAAAGCCACAGTAATCAAGACTATTTGGTACTGTCACAAGAACAAACCCATAGATCAATTGAACAGACTAGAGAGCCCTGATATAAACCAACCCATATATGGCCAATTAATATATGATAAAGAAGCCTTTGATATACAGTGGAGAAATGACTGCCTCTTCAACAACTGGTGTTGGTAAAACTGGACAGCTACATGCAAGAGAATGAAACTGGATTACTGTCTGACTCCATACACAAAAATAAACTCAAAATGGGTCAAAGACCTAAATGTAAGACATGAAACCATAAAACTCGTAAAAGAAAACATAGCAAAACTCTTTTGAATATAAACATGAGCAATTTCTTCACGAACATATCTCCTTGAGCAAGGAAAACAAAAGCAGAAATGAACAAATGGGACTATATCAAACTAAAAAACTGTACAGCAAAGGACACCATCCGTAGAACAAAAACACATCCTACAGTATGGGAGAATATATTCATAAATAACTTATCCAATAAGGAGTTAACATCCAAAATATATAAAGAGCTCACATGCCTCAACATCCCCAACGCAAATAACCTAAGAAGAAGTTCAGATAGCCAACACGCAGATGAAAAGATGCTCCACATCGCTAATTATCAGGGAAATGCAAATTAAAACCACAGTGAGATATCACCTCACACCAGTTAGGATGATCAACATCTGAAAGACAAGCAACAGCAAATGCTGGCAAGGATGTGGAGAAAGGGGAACCCTCCTACACTGCTGGTGGGAATGTAAATTAGTTCAACCATTGTCAAAAGCACTATGGAATTTCCTCAAAAAACTATAAATAGAAATATCATTTGACCCAGGAATTCCCCTCCTAGGTATTTACCCAAAGAAAACAGGATCCCAGATTCAATAGACATATGCACCCCTATGTTTATCACAGCACTAATTACAATAGCCAAGATATGGAAGCAATCTAAGTGTCCATAAGTAGATTAATGGATAAAGAAGAGGTGGTACATATACACAATGGAATATTATTCAGCCATAAGAAGAAAACAAATCGTACCCTTTGCAACAGCATGGATGGAGCTAGAGGTATTATGCTCAGTGAAATAAGCCAGGCGGAGAAAGACAGGTACCAAATGATTTCACTCATTTGTGGAGTATAATAACAAAGCAAAAACTGAAGGAATGAAATCCCAGCAGACTCAGAGAACCCAAGAATGGACTAACCAGTTACCAAAGGGAAGGGGGTTGGGGAGGTTGGGTGAGAAGGGAGGGAGAAAGGGATTAAGGGGTATTATGATTAGCACACATAATATGGGGGGAGCACGGGGAAGGCAGTATAGTACAGAGAAAAAAAGTAGTGACTCTATAACATCTTACTATGCTGATGGACAGTGACTATAATGGAGTATATGGTGGGACCTGATAATAGGGGCGATTGTAGTAACCACGATGTTGCTCATGTGAAACTTTCATAAGACTGTATATCGATGAAACCTTAATATATAAAAAGACAGATTTAAACAATAGAAATGATTTAAACAGATTTAAACAATAGATATAAAAATGTATATAGAAAAGAAAAGATGTAGAACTGTCAGAACAGTCTTACAAAAGGAAAAGTAAGTTGGAGATCTTATTCTTGACTGCAAGACTTATCATAATGCTACAAAAAAAGCTATGACAATGTCATTGTCCTAAGGATGGACAAATTGATTAATGAAGGAGAATAAAGAATTTAGAAATAAAGATGTAATATATGGTCATGTAATCCTTGACAGAAACACCATTATAATCCAGTGATGAACTGAAAATTCCTTCTACAGATGGCACTAGAAATGGATATCCAGATGACAAAAAAATGAATTCACTATCAGCTTACAATTCACACCATATATGAAAATTAATTTGAGATGTATCAATAACCAGTGTGTACAAAGCTAATACTATGAAGCTTCTAGTAAAAAGTAAATGTAGTTCTTGTATATTGTGTCAGATAAGCTAAGCTAGAACCTCATTTCTTGAATTTTCTTTTCTGCACAGCTCTGAAGTGGCACGTGCTATGAGAGACATTTTGTGTGACAATAGGAAGGCAGAAATAAAGCAGACACCATATATTTTTTTTATTTGGCAATTAGGTGCTAGGCATAATGTGCCCCTGTGGCAGACAAACACTTTCTGGTATCTTCTGTCTCTCCTCATTGACAAGGAGTGGCAGTTGGACCCTGAGCTCCTCTGGACACCACATATGTCAGTAGAGGTGACTTTTCAGTCTTTGGCTATGTACTGACTATGACTCTGTCCCTCCTCTCAGAAGGCTAGGCACACCAGAAGTATCATTACTCTTCATGACATAGCAATAGAAGCTCTCTAAGGTGACATTCAAAGAGTAAAAGACAGAAAAAATGAAAAGAGATCACTTGGAAAGTAGCAGGGCATGTGTGCATGTGTGTGTGAGTGTGTGTAAGGCTCAAGGTAGCTACCATGATCCCTACTTCCTGGTATTTATGCACTTGTGGGACCCTATCCCTAGAATGTGAGCAGGACTTGTGACTTACTTTTAACCAATAGAATGTGACATGGTGATAGGCTATATGTGATTATATGTGTGTGATTATATGATTATATTACATAAGATTGTATTGCCTTGTTGCTGGAATCTTTCATTCCCTTACTAGCGTTAAGGAAGCAATCAGCCATGCTAAAGAACCCCATCTAGCAAGGAACTGCAGGCAGCCTCTTGGAGCTGAAGGTGGCCTTCAGTTGACAGCCAGTGGGAAAAGAAAACCCTTAGTCTGAAAGCCACTGTGAAATGAATCCATCCAACAACCTGGATGAGCTTGGTGATGGATCCTTCCCCAGTCAGGCATTCCCATGAGAACCCCAAGCCTAGGCTGACACTTTAATTACAGCTTTCCAGAGAATGCCTCTAAGCTGTTCCAGTATTCTTGACCTGCAAAAACAGAAAATAATGGTGTATTGTTTTAATATGCTAGATTTGAGGTAATATTCTTATGCAACAAAAATAACTAAGACAGTGAAGGAAATATGTTGGTCCACTGTATTCTCTGATTGCCCATCTAGAATCAAATTTTCCCTCTCTTTGAGTAAATTTTTAAATGTGTGTTTTGATCCAAACATAATAAATAAGTAACAGAAACATAGCCAGAAATTGTCCAAATATTTCTAAATTAATTAACAGACTTTTTAAGTAAACGTAGGTCAAATAAAAACAATCATAAGAGACATTAGAAAACATTTTTAAATGAAGTGAATACAAAGCATATCAAAATTAGTGGGATTATATAAAAACTAGTGTTAGATATTTATAGCATTAAATACTTATTTGAAAAAAAAGAAATGTCTGAAAATAATGATCAGAGCTTCTAGGGAAATTGGGAAGATTACAGTCAGATATGCACACCTATCTCTCTGTTTACTTATATACCTAAATATCTATCTACCTCCCTACCTCCAGCTATCTACCCATCCCTCCATCCATCATTTATCTATCTACCAACCTACTTTCCTATACTTTCTATCTTCAGTCTATTACTTCAAAATAAGGTTGAAGGATGTGAACCTTATTTTGTTAAAAGAATATGCAAAACAGTAGCTATTACACTCTATTTCTTCTGATTTTCCCTTGTAGTAGGTCTATTTTGTCATCAAAAGAATGGGCAATATTTGGTTAATTTCAGTATAGCTGAATTTTGTTCCTGAATAGTGGGACAAGGTATCAGAGAATGTTATTTCATGGTTAGCTTTTCCTGTAATCCCTCTAGTATTCTTTTCTGTGGCAAGTAAATCGTGTAAACATTCCATTGCTGGCAGGCATTCACCCTACTTCCTTGTGCTTCTAATTTATTGAACTGTATCTTCTTTAGCAGCACCTTATGAAAGCTACAGCATTAATCAAAACTAGACTGCCAGGAACTTATACCAACAACATTTGTTCAGCTTTGTTATCAACTCAGTTTTTTATGGAAGATTAAAATTAATGTTTTTCAGAGCTCTGTGATACTTTATAATTTAAATGAATATGAAAATTATAACTGTTTCAGCTGATCACCATTTGTCAATCTTGGTCCAAAAGAAAAGGTGTTATGTTCTATGTATTAGAGTTACATACAACAGCTATTTTCAGACACAAATGGAAGTTTAATATGTGTTTTAAAATAACAAATATTGATTTGCTTAAGTTACTGTCTACTGTGATCAAATTTTGGAAATGTTTAATCATACTCGTATATTATTTCTGTAGCTTTTGATATAGTCAACAGAAAAGCTAGTTGGGTCTATATGTTTAAGACTTTAGTTATGCTGATTACAATATTTATAAGTACACCTATTCTGAACTTTATGATAGTTCATGGTGCCTTCATAAATTTAGGCATAATTGTTATCAGAAATATAATTGAGTTCTTTCATAAATTTAGACATAATTGTTATCAGAAATATAATTGAGTGAATTCATACAAGTGGTTGATATTAAAGTAAAGGCAGATGTTAGTTACCTAGTGATGATAATTAAACCATGGCTGTGGGTTATTTTTCAAAAAGCCTAGTAACAAATCATGCTGAGCAATATAGAAGGAAGTAAACTAATATTTTTTGAGTGTTTCTCTGTGTCAAATATTATTATTGCTATTTGTGCTTATTCAGTATGTTCTTTAGTTAAAGAATCTAATATGTAGTCATTATTATACCAATTTCATGGATAAGAAAAAGTGATTATGAGAGATTAGGAGCATCTCAGGGTCTCAGAGCTCATAAATAAAATCTAATTTCTAACTCTACCTTTTCTGACTTCAGAGTCTGGCATTTTATATGGTAGCAGATTTTAAACCACTTTCACTTCAGACCAATTCTAGCATACTTAGACAGTTTATTATGTATTTATATCATTTAATTTAAAAATCATCATCTCAAATTTAAAACATGTTTATGTTATAATTATTTATTATGTATTATAATTATATTATTATAATTAATTTTCCTTGTACAATCTATGCTATTATTTGTAAATATTCATAAAATATCTGTGTAATACTTGGTGATATATAGCTTTCCTGAAGGGCAAATTTCACATCCCATTAATTTTCCAATATTCTGATTTCTACTAAGTTTGAAAAACCTAGTCCACATTGAAGAATGTTAAGAATGACAGAGTTTTCTTGATATCTGTGTTGACTATGGACTTAAAATTATGGGGAAATTTTCACTGAGAGCTATTTGCTCTAACTGATGTTACTGGATGAAAATATCACTTGCAAAAACTTGAAAGTAAGTTGTTTAACCTGAAAGACACCAGTTAGTGAATGTTCTCTCAAAATACATTCAGGTATGGAATGTATTTCATCATATTCTGTAAGCAGTATTTCTATGTGGACATAAATATGACCAATAGAAATGCAAATCAAAAGCACAATGTGATAACACCTTACATGTGTTAGAATGTCTGTCATTAAAAAGACAAGAAATAACAAGTGTTGCTGAAGATGTGGAGGAAAGGAAACCCTTGTGTACTGTTGGTAGGAATATAAATTGGTTCAGCCTTATGGAAAATAGTATGGAGGTTCCCCCCAAAATTAAAAATAGAACTGTCATATGATCAAGAAATTCTACTTCTGAGTATTTATCCAAAGGAAATGAAATCACTATCCAAAAGAGATATCTACACCCTCATGTTCATTATAATAGTATATGCAATAGCCATTATAGGGAAATACCCTAAGTGTCCATCAGTGGATGAAGATATGATATTCATATGTGTATGAGTGTATATATATATATATATACAATTTTATAGTATTCAACCATAAAAGAGAACGAAATCTTGCCATTTGCAACAACATGGATGGACCTCGAGGACATTATACTAGTGAAATAAAACAGAGAAAGACAGTTATGATCTATGATCTCAAATGCAGAATCTGAAAAACAAAAACAAATCAAGCTCATAGATACAGAAAATAGATTGGTGTTTGCCAGAGATGGGGGATGGGTGATCGGCAAAATGGGTGAAGATTGCCAAAGATACAAACTTACAGTTATAAAACAAGTTATGGAAATATGTTGTGCAACATGGTGACTATAGCCAATAATACTGCAGTGCATGTTTGAAAATTGCTAAGTGAGTAGATCTTAGAGGTTGTCATTACAAAAAAAATTTGTAACTATGTGTGGTGACTGGATGTTAACTAGAGTTACTGTGACTATTTCACAATGTATACAAATACTGAATCATGTTGTACATCTGAATCTAATATAATGTTATATGTCAGTTATACCTCAATAAAAAAGAGGACAACGAAGATGAAATAAAGGTGTGTTAAAATAAAAGATGAGAAAAATTTTCACCAGAAAAATTACAATTGCATTAAAACTGAAAAGAAGTTCTTCAGGAAGAAGGAAAATGATACCAGATGGAAACCTGAATGTCTATATCTATATAGGTACAGCTAGAAAGAGTGATACGTAGATATATACATGTAATGGCATTATGTTTTTTCAAAACAAGAGTATTATAATTAAAATTGCTTGTTTTCAACACAGCACTAAGAAAAAAATAAAGAGATATAGTTTATAAACCAACAGTTGATTTAAAAATGGAATCATAAGAATTATACAATAAGGGGTGTGACATTCCCACAAGTTAAGATATCTTATCTATCCTGAGTTTACTTTTTATTTTCTTGCTTTTCCATATATTTGCTTTTACTTATTTTTGAATAGAATTATACTGTATACATTCACTGTGAATGTTCATTTGATGCAAATTATATTAGTGTTTGTAGTTTTACTTCATTCATCTAGAGTATACTGAATATATGAATACTACATAATTTATCATTACTACAGTCAGTAGTAATTTAGTTTTTTTTTAGTTTGTATTGTTTTGTTTTGCTATTTCAAACAAGGCTTGCGTCTCCAACATTTTTTTGTTTCCTTGTTATGGATTCAAGAGTTTTTTTGGGATTTAAACCCAGAAGTGGAATTTATGTCTCAGAGCATGCCCATGCTCTATATTATTGGGAAATCTCAAATTCTTTCTGAAGTCTCATATGCCTCAAGAGGGTGTATTACTATGTTTCCATACCTTCAAACAATGCTATAAGTTTTCAAATTTAAATTTTTGCTAATCTTGTGGGTAAGAAATGTTATGTTACATTTTTAATTTGCATTTTATGATTACTGATGAGGTAAAATGCATTGATTTGGGCACTGATTTATATGTGGTTCCCTGATAAATGCCTATTGTATTTTTGTCACTCAGCAATTTAATTTTAGATATTATTTCACATAATTACCAGCAAAACAAATGTTACAAATGATTTGGTGATTTGGAATAATATAATTGCAGACTAGGATAAAATGTGTAAAGGTTTCATAAAGGTTCAGGCATCAAATATTTCATGTCTAATTTTTGAATCTTGTCATTAAAGATATTTTTTGGGGGGGCTCTTTTCAGGCCATGTCTAGTTATATTAAAACCCCTAAACATAAAGATAATTTTATTAATAGCACTGCTATAAGTTTGAATTAAAAATTTGATGCATTTCTCTTTTCAACATGAAGAAGAGGAAAGACTGAGTCAACACTGTTGTACTAGTTTCCTATGGCTGCATAGCATGTTATCACAATGCAGTGTTGTGCCCAAGTCGCAAGTCCCCGAAAGAACACCAAGGAGCCGATTCCGATGCAAACACACAAGGGTCGTTTATTTCAAGCTCGAGCTTGGGCTCACACCTGTCACCGACTCAGCGGTTCCTAAGTGAGAGCCCCGAGCCTAGGGTAGGCAAGGTTTTTATGCCTTACAAGGTGCAGTAAGAGGGGAACTCTAACTTGGCATATGCTGATTGGATGATTTAAAGTAAGTGTGTCTTGTATATTCTTTATTGGTTGAGTCCAGCTGGTGCTAAGCTGCCGGCTGATGTAACATGTAAGGTATGTTACCTTTAAGGAGCAGGAGCGCCTGGACCTTGAGGTCGTTGCTAGGGAGCTATCTGTGGTGAGGGTCACTGGAACAATGGGTGGTTTTTCCAGTAACTGGAGCAAAGTTTTCTTAGAAGTAGGTCAGGGTTGAGGCCTCCTTCTTAAGATGGCCTTTTGAAAATGGAGTTTCTCTCTCACATTCCCGCCTTTTCTTGTACATTGGGTCCAATCATGGGCCCAAAGTTTTTAAATGACAGAGATATATACAAATATATTTGTAGAAAGGTACCAGAATAATGATTATTAGCAGGACTCGACCTGTGACACAGCCTGTCACAGGGAATGTCTCTTTCATCTGGGGGGGTGAGGTTCTATGCCTCACCTCAGTTGACCCCCACTTTGCTCACCTGAGGTCCCTTGTGACTGTGCCTGTCTTAGGTTGTTCCTCCTGTGAGGAATCTTACCCGTCTCTGGCTAACCAGCCATCTCTTGGGACTAAACAGGGAGATAAAATATAAAAGAGGGGACAGCCAACAGCTATAATTCTGGATAAAATTATAATATACATGATTATATTCTTGCAGCAAATGCAGATGGGGAATCAGCATATGATTTCAAAAAGTTGCTTAAAAGGAGTCACTTATTTCTTGAAGTTAATTCTTGAAAAGTAGCACAAGTATGTATTGGCTTTAAAAGATTAGCAACTGCACTCCATACACACGCTAGGAGAATAGGAATACAAATACATAGCAAAAGCAGAAAAATCAGACAAATTAAAACAACACATTCCTGGAAACTGTTCATATGTCATATGTTCTTTTAACAGCAGATAATTTATGGTAGCACAATTCTGAAGCACTACAGTTCGTACTTTTCCTAGCTTTTGATTGAATTCAGATAATACAGAAGCAGTTAAATTCGTTGTCTTACTGTATGCACAGACCAGCTTAGATATTTCCTTTTGCATTCTAATGACAAGTCCAGGAACCAGCAGGATGAATGCTGCTGCAACTGCAATAGAGGCAGGATCCAAAAGCTTCAAGTTGTTGTCACAATCAGACGGCAGAGCTTAGAGAAGTTTTTCATGACTATTTCCAGGATAATCTATTAGAGCAGGAAGGATGTATCTCATGCCACATATACTTTGATAATGTGAAGAGAAGGCTTAGGGTGTGGACCTGTACCACCTGTCCTGCCCCCAAGGTGGTCTGGGCCGCCATCTGCCTGCTAGGGCTGCCCACAGCGAAGTCACGGGCCATGCCGAGACACCCTCCCCTATCTGCGGAACACTAATATTTCAGGATAAGCTGCCCCTGGCCTTTTGAGCCTCAACTGATCTCATTGAAGAAAGACTCTAGAGCTTAATGTTTAACAGTTTTGGTAGGGGGTTTCCTTGCATGTAGTTTCATTGCTCCAACTGCAAACATTCTGCCTTGCCTCTTCTGGAGGCCCTCTCCCTACTCTGACTACACCCACAGTCTTTGTCTCTTTCCCCCTTCTACAGATGGTAATCCTAGCTGCTGCTAGGGAAGGGGGGCCATGACCGCTCTGGCTGCTTCATGCTGAGAAGGGGGTGCAGTAAGGGGTGCAGCTAGGTCTCTATCAATGGTCAGTCAAGAGGACTTCAGAAGATGGGAGTTTCCATCCTGGGTTCTATTGCTATCACTATTTGCAGTTTCATGGCTTCTAGGTGAGATAGAATAAATCATGTTATTAGGTTAAGTAGTAACATCTGGAGTTGGATTTTCTATTCTGGAAAAACAGACTTGACAAGGAGATTGACGAATGCATGGACTCAGTATAGATAAGGCTGCATTATTAAAACAATACTTTTCTCTAAAATCATCCTCATTTTTATTAGAAGTAACTAGATTAAGAAAATAATTAACACTTGGCTTGAACATTTGCATAAGTGCAGCAAGAAGAGCAATTGATTACATAGGCTCTTTTAAATGTGCTTTGCTGGAACTTTTTATAAGGAACTTCAGATTGGACTTAAGGCATCTCAAGGCCAGAAAGCCAAGCCAGGCTTGCCATCAGTTTTGTCTGCAGTACCTGTAGATTTGGGTGAATTCCTCTCTTCTGGAGGTCCCCAAGATATTCTGAGGTTCCTGCACCTGCCAGGAAGTGACCTTCTTTACTCACCTGGTAAGGCTGCTGGGAATCCTGTAAGCAAGGTACAAGGCCAGTTCCTCCAAGGGGCTCTGTTGGCTTTATAAAGTCAACCTCAGTTCCTTAAGGCTGTCTGTTAATATGAGTTTACACACGTGTCTCTCAGGAATAGTATTCCAGTCAAATACTTGGTAATATAACTAGTGTTTTTAATTGGTCTTCTTACAGGGAAAGCAGATTCTTATTGAACTTATGCAAATAAACATTCTGCCATGAAATATAAAAATAGTCACTGAGAGTTGTTAAATTCTGGAGGGATCAGGTAGAGAGAAAGATAAATGTTTCAATTCTGCTTACAAAGGTATTGTCATTTACTAAACTGTTGTCAGCTTAAGAGAAAAAGCTTAAAACACTTCATCAGTAACCCTGGAAACAAAAAGCTACAAAATCATCTTCCTTAGTTTACTTAATCTTATGTAAATACCTGTTCTGCTGAAATCCAGCTCTTCACTAGTTCAGGAGCAACAAAACAGTGACTATAAATGACAAAAGACTTGTAAATGAGAGTGGCTAAAGATCTGAGGAGCGCTTACCACAAGACAGTTGACATAAGGAAATTTGGATATTTTTGCAACACAAAACATCCAGCAACAAAGTTTAGCATCAGTGCTTTCCAGGTAATTAAGCAGGTAATTATATATAAAAAATTCCTCTGACATGTTCCAGGGGCCCTCTGGAAAATATCAGAGTTAACTAGAGGTGAAAGTACCTTTTTGAATTTGATTTTGGCAAGTTGTCAGAAGAAAGTTTCTTTGGCACTTGCTTAAATAGGATTATAGGTATTTAACTAGAATGACAATAAAAAGGCTTAAATGCAAATACTGGTTACTCAGTTGTTAACAACACTTGGCTTACAATTCTTTTAATATGAAGATTTCATTTTCTTAAAAACTCCGAGAACTCATTGAGACTTTAAGCATGAAAAACTGCTTTGATAAAACAATTAGAAAACTCTGCAATTTTTCAACATTAAGAGCAGGCTAACAGTTTAAGAAAACTTTGTCTTTTTAACTGAGAACAAAATTCTAATTTTGCTGTGTACTTGGTATTGAGACTTATTTGCTTTAATTTCACATAGCATGACTGTATTAATTCTTCCACAAACTTTCTACAACTTTCTTTTACATTCAGAGTTTTCTTTGACTTTCTTTTACACTCAACAAAATGAATTTCCATTTCTTATACTTTTTCTTATTAAAGACACATCTTTTCTAGCAAGCAGAGATGTTTTATTTATTACTTTAAGTAGTTTTATTAGAACTTAAAACCATTAGAAACTTTAACTTTCAATGAACACTGAAAATAGGCTATGGTAAACTGTAACACCAGCATTCCTTAGACTGATACATTTATGAACACATTTTATAATTTCTGTAACTATGAGCTTTACAGCACAAACTCTCACTAAGCACAAAGTATGTCTACTTAAATCAGCAAAACTTTAAGGTTTTAGGTTACTACAAAAATTCTTAGGCTGTTTGTAAGTATACACAGTGTAACACACTATAACACACAATTATTAAGATGTTCACTTGCTACACATAGTTTACTCATTCTAAAAACTATGCTAGATTACTTACAAACTTTTACTGAACATTAGACAAAGTCAAGCTTCTAAGCATTGTATTCTTGAAAGATTTAACAGATAACATCAACTTTAAATGACTTTAGGTAAATTTAGGTAGCTGATAACTATAAGGACATGTCCATTTCAGTTAAACTTAAATTAGCATTAATGCTTATTAATACCATCTGGAGGTAGAAAAATATTTTTTTCTTTACACATTTAGACACACAAACATACAGATTGAGACACAATGACTACAGTTAGCAACACTTTTCATAAAAGAACATATACACAGACAGATAAACTGGTACAAAGATTTGAGGTACTGATATCCAATTGTAGAGGTCACTAGCGGCGCAAGGTCAGTAGTGATGGGGCTGATTTCCCCCACGTCTGGGGGACCGGTAGCTCACAGGGACAGAATAGTGGAGTCAGTGGCGGAGGCAGACTGCTCCCTCTGAGCCCTTTGCCTGGTATAGGGCAGGCTTCCTACTGGAGTGCCTCTGTCCTCCGCTCTTGGAGCAGCTTCTGCTTCCCCTGATGGGGGATGGTTGTGTCTTTCCAGACTTCCACACTGAGGTCATTTGCTCTTCCCTTAAATGGAGTAGAAGAGGTCTGACCCATTTTCTCCAAGTATAAAGCTATCGACAGCCAACCAAGTATTACAGACAAACAAAAAGCAAATCAAAAAATGCCCTTGGTCCTTCTGAAACAGAATTGGAAGTGGGATGATGGCAACCTGCCGTTTGGTGGGAGTGACCCACCTCATTCCCTCAGACTAGGACCCCAAGGTCCTAGACAGGTTAGGGGCCCTCTTTCCCCTCCAGACGGGGGCACTCTGTCTCCCTCAGATGGACCCAAAGGTCCTAAACAGATTAGGGGCCTTCTGTCGCCTCCAGATGGGGGAACTCTGTCCCCCTCAGATGGGCCTGGAATGTTTTCCAGGCCCTTCGATTGGTGACCTTCTAGTGCATCCGCTCAGATCTTGTACCCATCCCTTCAGATTCAGACTCAGATTCCATTTCAGCTTCAGATTCAAATTGGGCCCTCTTTCAGAAAGTGAAAGAGCACAGCGCAACACACAACATGAACAACAGACATAAAGTTCGCATCACTCACACACACAAAGTTCTTACCGGCTGGTTCAGACCCTTTGGGTCGGGAGTCCTGGGGGTCTTGGGGATCCCGGACGAGCCCCCAAATGTTGTGCCCAAGTCACGAGTCCCTGAAAGACCAACAAGGAGCCAATTCCGATTGAAACACACAAGGGTCGTTTATTTCAAGCTCGAGCTTGGGCTCACACCTGTCACTGATGCAGTGGTTCCTAAGTGAGAGCCCCGAGCCTAGGGTAGGCAAGGTTTTTATGCATTACAAGGTGCAGTAAGAGGGGAACTCTAACTTGGCATATGCTGATTGGATGATTTAAAGTAAGTGTGTCTTGTATATTCTTTATTGGTTGAGTCTGGCTGGTGCTAAGCTGCCGGCTGATGTAACATGTAAGGTGTGTATCTTTAAGGAGCAGGAGCACCTGGACCTTGAGGTCGTTGCTAGGGAGCTATCTGTGGTGAGGGTCACTGGAACAATGGGTGGTTTTTCCAGTAACTGGAACAAAGTTTTCTTAGAAGTAGGTCGAGGTTGAGGCCTCCTTCTTAAGATGGCCTTTTTAAAATGGAGTTTCTCTTGCTCTCGCAGAAGCAGCTCTAAGCAACACAAATGTATGGTCTTAAAGTTTTTGTACATCTAAAGCCTGGTAACTGCATGACTGGATTCTCTGCTCACCAAGCTAAATCTCGGGGGCCTGGGGTACTCTTCCAAGTTTATTTTCATCTCATGTTTTCCACATGTTCCTTTCCATCTTCAAGGCATTAGTGGCACATTTGAGTCTCTCTGGTGATTTTAACTTCTCTGTCCAAAAACTAGAAAAAGTTATTTGCTTTTAAGGGCTTAAGTGATTAGATTAGACTCACCTAAATAATCTCTCTTTTTCCATATAATGTAATACAGTAATAGGTGTGACAATAGGGCCTTCTGCCTACCAAATTGTCTAATATGGTACTTCATTTATGTGAAAACATTATGTTGAGAAAAATATCTATGCATATATGAATTAGGCATCACTTTCTCTATATTCAAAATTTTGTGGTTATAACTTTTTATGAACTTGCATATAATATCAGAATATTTCAAGTTCTTGAGTTTAAATAATTTATGAACGTTTAATCTTAATTCTTATGCATAGCAAATATAATAGTATCAATATGACAAATTGTTATTCACATTTACAAATTCAGTTATCTTTTTGACAAAACAAAAATAAAAATTAGTTCAACATCTTGTACTGATTAATATATTTTGAGCACCATCTAAGTGGCAGGCCCACTGTAAAGCATTGAGATTACAAATGTTTCTCTTGTCTCATTCTAGCTGGACACAAGGAGACTCTAGAAATGTGTATAATACGTAGCATTCAATTTTAAGCTGTTTGTTTTATCTCCTTACTCATACTTGTCCCCTTTTGATATTCTAGATAGCTTTACTTTTTAGATGTAAATAGTGTATATTTGCAAACACAACATCACTTAATTTAGTTCCTTGTAATTGGAATTATTTATCAATGGTTTTATTTGCCAGAAGTGTGAACTATTACTAAAATGAATTTTCATTTTTAATTCAAGAATATAAATATCTTAACACACATATCACACACAGTATATTTTCTTAATAATTAGCTGAAGTTAATGAAATTTGAAACGATTATAATTAAACATAAGGACAGCAGGAAGTGTAAATTGAGTATGTAAACAATATTAAAAATAATTATTGGAGTGAAACTCTTAAATAAATAGGGTTTATGAGCTGGAAATATATTAAACTTTTTGAAAACAAGAATATATACACTTTTCATCTCTCAGTGTAGCTCTAATACCTTCTAATAAAACTTTGAAAAAAAGTTTGAATAAAGGTTTTATAATCTAATATGTAATAGTTATTTTCCTGTTTGTACAATTTCTTGGTTCTATGACATTCCAGAAAAAGAAATATTGACCTTCTCAATCCAGAAAACAGTACAATAAAAACATATTCACTATTTAATTAGGCTGGAAGAAAGATTAACCAATTTAACTCCCTTCTCTCAACTTCATGCATATTTTATAATGAAATCACAAGGTGAAATTTCTTTACTTCATGAAGATGAGCTTTGTTAATTTGTTTAGCTTATTTCATTTCTGCTTTTATTACTTGGCTTCCAGTCTATTTCTAAAATGTTTTTGAAATTTAAAAAAAGTTTCTATCTTATGTTGCTTTAAAAAAAAATTGTAGTGTACTTCTTTGTTTTTTTTTTATATAATTTATTTTGGTACCACTATTCTACAATTGCATGTGCAATATTATGGTTATTAAACTACCCCATTCATCAGATCTCCCGCACCAACCCCATTAGAGTCACTGTCCATCAGCGTAGTGAGATGCCATAGAATCACTACTTGTCTTCTCTGAGTTGTACAGCCCTCCCCATGGCCCCCCATTATTACATCCGCTAATCGTAATGCCCCTTTTTCGCTCTTATCCCTCCCTTCCCACCCATCTTCCCCAGTCCCTTTCCCTTTGGTGACTATTAGTCTGTTCTTGGGTCCTGTGAGTCTGCTGCTGTTTTGTTCCTTCAGTTTTTTCTTTGTTTTTATACTCCACATGTAAGCGAAATCATTTGATACTTGTCTTTTTCGGCTAGGCTTATTTCAATGAGCATAATACCCTCTAGCTCCATCCATGTTGTTGCAAATGGTAGGATTTGTTTTCTTCTTATGGCTGAATAATATTCCATTGTGTATATGTACCACCTCTTCTTTATCCATTCATCTACTGATGGACACTTAGGTTGCTTCCATTTCTTGGCTATTGTAAATAGTGCTGCAATAAACATAGGGGTGCATCTGTCTTTTTCAAATTGGGCTGCTGCATTCTTAGGGTAAATTCCTAGGAGTGGAATTCCTGGGTCAAATGGTATTTGTATTTTGAGTTTTTTGAGGAACCTCCATACTGCTTTCCAGAAAGGCCGAACTATTTTGCATTCCCACCAGCAGTGCAGGAGGGTTCCCTTTTCTCCACATCCTCGCCAACATTTGTTGTTGTTTGTGTTTTGGATGTTGGCTATCCTCACTGGTGTGAGGTGGTATCTCATTGTGGTTTTAATCTGCATTTCTCTGATGATTAGCGATGTGGAGCATCTTTTCATGTGCCTGTTGGCCATCTGAATTTCTTCTTTGGAGAAGCATCTATTCATGTCCTCTGCCCATTTATTAATTGGACTGTTTGCTTTTTGTTTGTTGAGGTGCATGAGTTCTTTATATATTTTGGATGTCAACCCCTTATCGGATACGTCATTTATGAATATATTCTCCCATACTGTAGGGTCTCTTTTTGTTCTACTGATGGTGTCCTTTGCTGTACAGAAGCTTTTCAGTTTGATATAATCCCACTTGTTTATTTTTGCTTTTGTTTCCCTTGCCTGGGGAGATATGATCATGAAGAAGTCGCTCATGTTTATGTCCAAGAGATTTTTGCCTATGTTTTTTTCTAAGAGTTTTATGGTTTCATGACTTACATTCAGTTCTTTGATCCACCTTGAGTTTACCTTTGTGGATGGGGCTAGACAGTAGTCCAGTTTCATTCTCTTACATGTAGCTGTCCAGTGTTTCCAACACCAGCTGCTGAAGAGGCTGTCATCTCCCCATTGTATATCCAAGGCTCCTTTATCAAATATTAATTGACTGTGTATGTTTGGGTTAATGTTTGGATTTTCTATTCTGTTCCACTGGTCTGTGGGTCTGTTTTTGTGCCAATACCAAATTGTCTTGATTACTGTGGCTTTGTAGTGGAGCTTGAAGTCAGGGAGCGTAATTCCCCCTGTTTTATTCCTCTTTCTCAGGATTTCTTTGGATATTCTGGGTCTTTTGTGGTTCCATATGAATTTTAGAATTATTTGTTCCAGTTCATTGAAGATAGCTGTTGGTAGTTTGATAGGGATTGTGTTGAATCTGTAGATGACTTTAGGCAGGATGGCCATTTTGACAATATTTAATCTTCCTAGCCAAGAGCATGGGATGAGTTTCCATTTTTTAGTGTCCTCTTTAATTTCTCTTAGGTGTGTCTTGTAGTTTTCAGAGTACAGGTCTTTCACTTCTTTCGTTAGGTTTATTCCTAGGTATTTCATTCTTTTGGATGCAATTGTGAATGGAATTGTTTTTCTGATTTCTCTTTCTGTTAGTTCATCATTAGTGTATAGGAAAGCAACAGATTTCTGTGTGTTAATTTTTTATCCTGCAACTTTGCTGAATGCAGATATTAGTTCTAGTAGTTTTGGAGTGGAGTTTTTAGGTTTTTTATGTACAGTATCATGTCATCTGCAAATAGTGACAATTTGACCTCTTCTTTACCAATCTGGATGCCTTGTATGTCTTTGTTTTGTCTGATTGCGGTGGCTAGGACCTCCAGTACTATCTTGAATAACAGTGGAGAGAGTGGGCATTCCTGTCTTGTTCCTGATCTTAGATGAAAAGCTTTTAGCTTCTCACCGTTAAGTATGATGTTAGCTGTGGGTTTGTCATATATGGCCTTTATGATGTTGAGGTACTTGCCATCTATACCCATTTTGTTGAGAGTTTTAATCATGAATGGATGCTGAATTTTGTCAAATGTTTTTCAGCATCTATGGAGATGATCATGTGGTTTTTGTTCTTCTTTCTGTTGATGTGGTGGATGATGTTGATGGATTTTCGAATGTTGTACCATTCTTGCATCCCAGGGATGAATCCCACTTGATCATGGTTCATGATCCTCTTGATGTATTTTTGAATTTGGTGTGCTAATATTTTGTTGAGTATTTTTGCATGCACGTTCATCAGGGATATTGGTCTGTAGTTTTCTGTTTTGGTGAGGTCTTTGCCCAGTTTTGGTATTAGAGTAATGCTGGCTTCATAGAATGAGTTTGGAAATATTCCCTCTTCTATTTTTTGGAAAACTTTAAGGAGAATGGGTGTTATTTCTTCTCTATATGTCTGGTAGAATTCAGAGGTGACTCCATCTGGTCCGGGGGTTTTGTTCTTGGGTAGTTTTTGATTACCGATTCAATTTCGTTGCTGGTGATTGGTCTGTTTAGTTTTTCTGTTTCTTGCTTGGTCAGTCTCGGAAGGTTGTATTTTTCTAAGATGTTGTCCATTTCTTCTATGTTTTCCAGCTTTTTAGCATATAGGTTCTCATAATATTCTAATTCTTTGTATTTCTGTGGGGTCCATCAGGATTTTTTCTTTCTCATTTCTGATTGTGTTTATGTGTGTAGATTCTCTTTTTCTCTTAATGAGTGTGGCTAGGGGTTTATTTATTTTGTTTATTTCTTCAAAGTACCAGCTCTTGGTTTCACTGATTTTTTTCTATTGTTTTGTTCTTCTCAATTTTATTTATTTCTTCTCTGATCTTTATTATGTCCCTCCTTCTGGTGACTTTGGTTCTCATTTGTTCTTCTTTTTCCAGTTTCAGTAATTGTGTCTTTAGACTATTAATTTGGGAATGTTCTTCCTTCTCTACATAGGCCTGGATTGCAATATACTGTCCTCTTAGAACTGCCTTTGCTGCGTCCCACAGAAGTTGTGGCTTTATGTTGTTGTTGTCATTAGTCTGTATATAATCTTTGATTTCTTTTTTGATTTGGTCGTTAACCCATTGATTAATTAGGAGAATGTTGTTAATTCTCCATGTATTTGTGAGCCTTTTTGATGTCTTTCTAAAATTTATATCTCGTTTTATACCTTTGTGATCTGAGAAGTTGGTTGGTAGGATTTCAATATTTTTGAGTTTACTGATGTTCTTTTTGTGGCCTAGTATGTGGTCTATTCTGGAAAATGGTCCATGTGCACTTGAGAAGAATGTGTAGCCTTTTGCTTTTGGGTGTAGAGTTCTGTAGATATCCGTTAGGTCCATCTGTTCTAGTGTGTTGTTCAGTGCCTCTCTGTTTTTACTTTTTCTCTGTCTGGTTGATCTGTCCCTTGGAGTGAGTGGTGTGTTGAAGTCTCCTAAAATGAATGCATTGCTGTGTATTTCCTCCTTTAATTCTGTTAGTATTTGTTTCACATATGCTGGCACTACTGTGTTGGGTGCATATATATTTATAATGGTTATATCTTCTTGTTGGACTGAGCCCTTTATCATTATGTAATGTCCTTCTTTATCTCTTGCTATTTTCTTTGTTGTGGAGTCTATTTTGTCTGATACAAGTACTGCCACACCTGCTTTTTTCTCTTTGTTGTTTGCATGAAGTATGTCTTTCCATCCCTTCACTATTAGTCTGTGTATGTCTTTGGGTTTGAGGTGAGTTTCTTGTAAGCAGCATATAGATGGGTCTTGATTTTTTATCCATTCTATTACTCTGTGTCTTTTGATTGGTGCATTCAGTCCATTTACATTTAGGGTGATTATCGACAGATATGTACTTGCCCTTGCAGGCTTTACATTCGTGGTTACCAAAGGTTCAAGGGTTGCTATTTTACTATCTAACAATCTAACTTAACTTTCTTGTTAAGTTATTATAAACACAGTCTGATGATTCTTTATTTCTCTCCCTTGTTATTCTTCGTCCTCCATTCTTTCTATACTAGGTGTTTTATTCTTTGCCTTTAGTTAGTGTTTGGATGGTCTGCTTTCTTTGCTATGATTTTATTTTCTCTGGTGACATCTTTTTAGCCTTAGGTGTGCTTTCCTCCAGAGTAGTCCATTTAAGATATCCTGTAGTGGTGGCTTATGAGAGGCAAACTCTCTCAACTTTCGTTCGTCTGGAAATTGTTTAATCCCTCTGTCATATTTAAATGATAGTCGTGCTGGAGACAATATTCTTGGTTCGAGGCCCTTCTGTTTCATAATGTTAAATATAACATGCCATTCTCTTCTGGCCTGTAAAGTTTCTGTTGAGAAGTCTGATGATAGTCTGATGGGTTTTCCTTTGTAGGTGATCTTTTTTCTCTCTCTAGCTGCCTTTAGTACTCTGTCTTTATCTTTAATCTTGGCCATTTTAATTATTATGTGTCTTGGTGTTGTCTTCCTTGGGTCCCTTGTGTTGGGAGATCTGTGGGCTTCCGTGGACTGTGAGACCATTTCCTTCTCCAGCGAGGGAAAGTTTTCAGCAATTATTTCTTCAAAGACACTTTCTATCCAGTTTTCTCTCTCTTCTTCCTCTGGTTCTCCTATAATTCGGATATTGTTCCATTTGGATTGGTCACAGTTCTCTTAATATTCTTTCATTCCTAGCGATCCTTTTATCTCTCTCTGCCTCAGCTGCTCTGTGTTCCTGTTCTCTGATTTCTATTGCATTAACAGTCTCTTGCATCTCATCAAGTCTGCTGCTAAGCCTGTTGATCTCTTGTCTCATTTCTGCATTGTCTTTCCTCACTTCCCTCACTTCCTCCCTCAGCTGTTCCGTATTTCTCTGTACATCCATCATCATGGTTATGACTTTTATTCGGAATTCTTTTTCAGGAAGACTGTGCCTTTCCATCCCTTCAGTTTCCCTGTCAGGTGTTGTGTGGGTCAGGGCGATCTTTGTCTATACCATATTCCTCTGACTTTTCATGGCGATAATAGTGGTCACTGGTAGTTGCCACATATGTCAGGTGTGCTCTTTAAGACTTTAAAAAGAAAAAGAAGAAAGAGAAAGAAAGTGAAAAAGAAAAGAAAAGAAAATAGAAAGAGAAGAGAAAAGAAAAAACAAAAGCAAAAAAAACCCCTGCCCACCGGGAGTAGATTCTGTAGGGATGCTGGATGTGACGCTGTTGCTCCACTTTTCTGCAGCCGTGGCCATGCCGCTCCACAGGGCCCTTTATAGCTCTGGCCAGGGTGGGAACGAATGGGAGGCTGTTGATCTCTGTAGGAAGTCTAAGTGCGGCAACACTTTCCTAGTCACCAGCTAAGGGGTCCGAAACTCCTCAGGACTCCCAGCCTGCTGGGCTGAGTGTGCTGTGTGAATCCGGCCCTCTGCTGCTCTCCTGTCTCTTTAAGATTGCTGAAAAAAGCATGCGCCTTTTTTTTTTTTTCCCTTCCTGGGAGCTGGCTGCAAGCACCCTGGCGCATTCCCTTCTCAGATTCTGCACCTTCTGTCTCCAATCACCACTACACCACGCGATGTGTGTCAGTGCTCCCCACGCAGATCACCGAGGCTGGTTATTTCACGGGGTGTACTTCCACTCCCTCCCAGCTCTGAATCCTCTCCTCCTGCCGGTGCGCTGGGGTGGGTGAGTGCTCAGGTCCTGCCGGGTTGTGGCTCCGTTTCTTACCCACCTCCAGGAGTGCCATGTCCTCTCAGCGGTAGCTGCATGCTATGCGCTTTCCTGTGTATTCTGGTCTCTCTTTTAGGAATAGTTGTATTTGCTGTATTTTCATAGATATATATAGTTTTGGGAGGAGATTTCTGCCACCCTGCTCATGCCGCCATCTTTCTGGAAGTCTTTCTTTGGTTTGTTTTTTAAGTAATAGCCCTTTATTATCCCAGTCTACAGAATATTTTTTACCAGTTTTCTGTGTTGAAAGTTGTGAAGTCCATTGGAATAGCAATTTAACCTCCTTCAGATTACATACAAATCTTCCGAAATGTCATGAAACCTAATTAGACAATTCTGTGATTCCTCTAAGGAAACCACCTTATTTGGTTTAAAATTGTGTAGAGATATGAAGATTTGATTACAGACAGAGACAAAAATGTTGCAGACCCTCTACTGAGGCTGCACCCCATAGTGATCCAGTAAGATAGTCTTCCATTTCGTCAGTTGATCAGAAGCCTATCAAATATTTTTTAGACAATATATACAAAGCATTATTTGTGACAAACAGTTTTCTCCATTAATCTGTTTCTGCAAGTTTTTTAGAATGATGAAACAGAAAAGTAAGAGATAAGGGAATGTTTCTTTTCAGAAACTTTTTTCACCTAACTAAAAGAAATTAAAATTTATTTTTTCCCAAATACTTCACAAATAACTATAATTGTTGCAGAAAATATATTAAATCAAATTAAAGAGTATGTTTGTTGGAATACTCTCTTCTCTACCTATTGATAAATCAAAAGTACAGATCTAGAAATATCTGAGATAAAAGGGTTTATTGAGCAGTTATAGTTAGCCAGAAGAAGGACTAAGTTACAGTTCGGGAAGTTTCTGTTTCACCAGCAGCAAGACAAGTTAACAGAAATAACTTGTCCACCAGACTCAAAAACGGGACATTTATAAATCCCAAGGAGTGTAAGTTGTTGAAATTTAAAGCTATAGATAATGAAGGCCAGTTACCAGGAAGCAAGGAAAGTCTGGAATTGGGTGGATAATCCATAGAGAAGACTCTTGGATTTGTGCTGGATAAGCAAGGACTGTTCACATTTGTAAGAGGGATGCAGTGGGACCTCTAGATAATTGTTGAAATGACTTCATTCAGGAATGCATAGTGTGTGATTGGCTAGGGCCCAAGGCTTTTGACTGATTAACATTCTTTCTCTTTTTTTCTCCATTCTCTAGCCCCTTTTCACTTAGTTTTAGGGCATATCAGAATATTTTCCTTATCACTATAATAGGGCTTTTTTGGCTTGAAGGAAGGAAGGAAGTGTTTGAGAGGTGTTGCCCCATGCCCGGTTTTCCATTCCCTTATTTGCTCCCTCCTTTGGAGAAAGGAGTAATTTATCTGATTGACAAACTGAGCAGAGGCGAACATTCCCTGAGCCCCACAGAAGAGTGAATAAGGACTGTTAAACGATATGAAGTGGAGGCAGTGTAGTTTGTTAGGGTATCCCTTTCTCTCTCTCTCCTTTTCTTTTGTTGCATGGATTTTAAGAAGGTATCAGACTGGCCTCTGATTTCTTCCACTGCGCAGTAAGTAGGCATGTTTCAGCAGACCTCTTGCCCCCAGCATCTCTGATTATGATTAAATTGATGAGCCATCCTTTTGTGGATCCTTGGGCTAAGGTTGTCAATACGGTTTTCCCAGTATTAAAGATGATAAAATATTTTCATATACATTGGCCTTTTCAAGATGAGAAGGTTAACTACAGATATCTCTTATTCAATAAAGGCAGCAATACTGTATAGCATCAAAGTTTCTAATATGCTCTTTCAAGTTATTTTGGGAGCTTATTGATCCAAAATAACTTTGAACTAAAACGGTACTTGTTTTAGTGGATTGGTATTGTAGGCTATGCAGTGTTTCTCTTAGAGAAGCCATTACTTTATTAAAGTTTTGTATTTTACTCTTCTAATTGACGTTTGAGTAAAAAACATAAGGTTATATAAGATGACATAAGGTCATGTGAGACAATGACTTATTACCCAAAAAATAGTCGATGTATTTATCTTTACATACTCTATAAAGTATTACAGAATAGATAAACTGAATAATAATCATGGAAAGGCAAAGAAGAGAGCTTAATACCTGTAAGCAATTTATTTGTAAGCAGCAGCAATTTATTATGAATCTAGATCTATCAGCTGTGGTGCTATTATTTATTTGAGATATGACTGTATGCATAAAATGGAAATTTAAAAGACAAGTTATGAGATTTCTGCATAAAAGCAAAAACAATAGTGAAGTTTTTTTTTTTTTTTTTTTTTGTTATTGTTAGTTAGAACCAATTATTTCATACTGCTCCTTTTGCCCTAGAGGGTCAGTGCCATTTGATCATGTTACAATGGCCCATTTATGGCCAGATAAATCTTTGATATATGACTTTACTTCTCTAATCCTTATTTTCTTTATATGCCCAATGATAGGCTTGAATTAAGCCTTTATTGTTTATGACATATATAACACTGTGATTTTTCTGAATGTTTTAAAGAAATAAATGTGGTGTATTTGTGTTCTTTCAAATAAAATACCTTTTCATGTATATATCACTAATTTTTAACAAGAATGATATTTTCTAGGCTGATACTCCAAGGTACAGTTTCACCAACTGTAATGCAATAATCTCAGGATAATAAGTATACTTTATAACAGAGAGGTTTAAAATGACATGGAAAACATATTGAATTCTTTTCACTATATATGTTTATTCTAGTTTCAGAAATAATGACAATATCAGTACTCTCTTGAGAATTTTTGACTTGAAACTTTGATTTACCAGTGTGTAGTAAAAATAAAAATTTAGTAGATATTATAAATATGTCTAATGGAGTGAACACTTACCACAGCTATATCTTAATCATTATTGTTGTAAACACACACTAATACATGCATGGAACCCAGGATGAGTACTGTTACTAATCACTGATTTTTAAATGAAGTTAAAATAATTCATTCCCTGCTGTTTTCATAGGTCTTCAAGTTCTAATAGTACAAAAATATCACTCAGAGCAGAAGACTTTCTTGATAATAATTTCTTCCCTAGAAATTATGAAAAGCCTATTTATGATGCTTGTAAAGTACTTTGCATAGTGTTTGGAACAGAGATAATGCCCCATAAATAGGTCAATACTGGGATTACTATTTTATTACAGATAATAACTTAAACATTAGGCTGTCTGCAAAAAAATCTTAAGTTCTTTCAATTCTCATTCAGGCGTATTTGTGTATCCCTAGAGGAAAAACATGGATAGATGTTAAATACCGAATAAGTATAATTGTAATTTAAATCTCACAGTCTAAATTTCATCTTAGTGCTTTGCATAACTGTCCTCAACAAATAAAAATACTAGACATCCTCTGTTTGAGAAGATACGTATATTGATTTTTTTCTTTTTTTTATTAAGGTATTATTGATATACACTCTTATGAAGGTTTCACATGAAAAACAATGTGGTCACTACATTTACCCATATTATCAAGTCCCCATCCATACCCCAATGCAGTCACTGTCCTTGGGTGTAGTAAGATGCCACAGATTCACTATTTGCCTTCTCTGGGCTACACTGTTTTCCCCTTGATCCCCCACACCATGTGTACTAAACATAATACCCCACAATCCCCTTCTCCCACCCTCCCCACCTGCCGTCCCACACCCCTCCCCTTTGGTAACCACTAGTTCCTTCTTGGAGTCTCTGAGTCTGCTGCTATTTTGTTCCTTTAGTTTTGCTTTGTTGTTATACTCCACAATAGAGGGAACTCATTTGGCACTTGTCTTTCTCCACCTGGCTTATTTGATGAGCATAATATCCTCCAGCTCCAACCATGTTTTTGCAAATGGTAGGATTTGTTTCTTTCTTATGGCTGAATAGTATTCCATTGTGTATATGTACTACTTCTTCTTTATCCATTCATCTACAGTTGGACACTTAGGTTGCTTCCATATCTTGGCTATTGTAATTAGTGCTGCGATAAACCTAGGGGTGCATATGTCTTTTTGAATCTGAGAAGTTGTATTCTTTGGGTAAATTCCAAGGAGTGGGATTCCTGGGTCAAATGTTATTTCTGTACTTAATTTTTTGAGGAACCTCCATATTGCTTTCCACAATAGTTGAACTAGCTTACATTCCCATCAGCAGCGTGGGAGGGTTCCCCTTTCTCCGCATCCTCACCAGCATTTGTTGTCCTGAGTCTTTTCGATGCTGGCCATCCTTACTGGTGTGAGGTGATATCTCATTGTTTTAATTTGCATTTCCCTGATGATTAGTGATATGGAGCAACTTTTCATGTGTCTGTTGGCCATCTGAATTTCTTCTTTGGAGATCTGTCTCTTCATATCCTCTGACCATTTTTTAGATCGGGTTATTTGCTTTTTGGGTGTAGAGACATGTAAGTTCTTTATATATGTTGGATGTTAACCCCTTGTTGGATATGTCATTTACAAATATATTCTCTCATACTGTAGGATGCCTTTTTGTTCTATTGATGGTGTCCTTTGCCGTACAGAAACTTTTTAGTTTGATGTAGTCCCATGAGTTCATTTTTGCTTTTGTTTCCCTTGCTCTAGGAGATGTGTTCAGGAAGAAGTTGCTCATGCTTATATTCAGGAGATTTTTGCCTATGTTGTCTTCTAAGAGTTTTATGGTTTCATGACTTACATTCAGGTCTTTGATCCATTTTGAGTTTACTTTTGTGTATGGGTTTAAACAATAATCCAGTTTCATTCTCTTGCATGTAGCTGTCCAGTTTTGCCAATACCAGCTGTTGAAGAGGCTCTCATTTCCCCACTGTATGTCCATAGCTCCTTTATCATATATTAATTGACCAAATATGGTTGGGTTTATATCAGGTATCTCTAGTCTGTTCCATTGGTCTATGGGTCTGTTCTTATGCCAGTGCCAAATTGTCTTGAGTACTGTGGCTTTGCAGTAGAGCTTGAAGTTGGGGAGCATAATCCCCCCAGGTTTATTCTTCCTTCTCAGGATTGCTTTGGGTATTCAGGGTCTTTTGTGGTTCCATATGAATTTTAGAATGATTTTCTCTAGTTTGGTTGAGAATGTTGTTGGTATTTTGATAGGAATTGCATTGAATCTGTAGATTGCTTTAGGCAGGATGACCATTTTGACAATATTAATTCTTCCTAGCCAAAGGCATGGGATGAATTTCCATTTATTAGTGTCCTCTTTAATTTCTCTTAAGAGTGTCTTGTAGTTTTCTGGGTATAGGTCTTTCACTTCCTTCATTAGGTTTATTCCTAGGTATTTTATTCTTTTTGATGCAACTGTGAATGGAATTGTTTTCCTGATTTCTCTCTCTGCTAGTTCATTGTTAGTGTATAGGAATGCCACAGATTTCTGTGGATTAATTTTGTATCCTGCAACTTTGGTGAATTCAGATATTAGATCTAGTAGTTTTGGAGTGGATTCTTTAGGGTTTTTTTATGTAAAATATGAAGTCATCTGCAAACAAGGACAGTTTAACTTCTTCCTTGCCGACCTGGATGCCTTTTGTTTCTTTGTGGTGTCTGTTTACCATGGCTGGGACCTCCAGTACTATGTTGAATAGAAGGGGGGAGAGTGGACATCCTTGTTTTGTTCCCGATCTTAAAGGAAAAGTTTTCAGCTTCTCGCTGTTAAGTATAATGTTGGCTGTGGGTTTTTTCATATATGGCCTTTATTATGTTGAGATACTTGCCCTCTGTACCCATTCTGTTGAGAGTTTTTATCAGGAATGGATGTTCAATTTTTCAAATGCATTTTTAGCATTTATGGAGATGATCATGTGGTTTTTGTCCTTCTTATTGTTGATGTGGTGAATGACGTTGATGGATTTTCGAATATTGTACCATCCTTGCATCCCTGGAATAAATCCTGCTTGATCATGATGGATGATCCTTTTTATGTATGTTTGAATTCGGTTTGCTAATATTTTGTTGAGTATTTTTGCATCTATGTTCACCAGGGATATTGGTCTGTAATTTTCTTTTTTTGTGGTGTCTTTGCCTGGTTTTGGTATTAGAGTGATGCTGGCCTCATAGAATGAGTTTGGAAGTATTCCCTCTTCTTCTACTCTTTGGAAAACTTTAAGGAGGATGGGTATTAAGTCTTCTCTAAATGTTTGATAAAATTCAGCGGTGAGGCCATCTGGTCCAGGAGTTTTGTTCTTAGGTATGTTTTGGATTTCAATTTCATTGCTGTAATTGGTCTATTCATATTTTCTGTTTCTTTCTGGGTCAGCCTTGTAAGGTTGTATTTTTCTAGAAAGTTGTCTACTTCTTCTAGGTTATCCAATTTGTTAGCATATAATTTTTCATAGTATTTTCTAATAATTCTTTGTATTTCTGTTTTATGTGTAGTGATTTTCCCTTTCTCATTTCCGATTCTGTTTATGTGAGTAGACTCTCTTTTTTTGTTGATAAGTCTGGCTAGGGGTTTATCTATTTTGTTTATTTTCTCGAAGAACCAGCTGTGCTTTTATTGATTCTTTTTTATTATTTCATTTTTCTCAATTTTATTTATTTCTTCTCTAATCTATACTATGTCCCTCCTTCTACTGATTTTGGACCTCATTTCTTCTTCTTTTTCTAGTTTCATAAATTGTGAGTTTAGACTGCTCATATGGGATTGTTCTTCTTTCCTGAGGTAGGCCTGTACTGCAATATATCTTTCTCTTAGTGTAGCCTTCACTGCATCCCACAGATTTTGTGGTGTTGAAATATTGTTGTCATTTGTTTCCATATATTGCTTGATCTCTGTTTTTATTTGGTCATTGATCCATTGGTTATTTAGGAGCATGTTGTGAAGTCGCCATATGTTTGTGGGATTTTTCATTTTCTTTGCATAAATTATTTCTATTTTCATACCTTTGTGGTCTGAGAAATGTGATGGTACAATTTCAATCTTTTTGAATTTACCAAGGCTCTTTTTGTGGCCTAGTATATGATCTATTCTTGAAAATGTTCCATGTGCACTTGAGAAGAATGTGTATTCTGCTGTTTTTGGGTGCAGAGTTCTGTAGATGTCTGTTAGGTCCATCTGTTCTAATGTGTTGTTCTGTGCCCCTGCGTCTTACTTATTTTCTGTCTGGTTGATATGTTCTTCAGAGTGAGTGGTGTGTTGAAGTCTCCTAGAATGACTGCATTGCATTCTATTTCTCCTTTTTATTCTGTTAGTATTTGTTTCACATATGTAGGTTCTCTTGTGTTGGGCGCACAAATGTTTATAATGGTTATATCTTCTTGTTGGATTGACCCTTTTATCATTTTTTAATGTCCTTCTTTGTCTCTTGTGACTTTCTTTGTTTTGATGTCTATTTTGTCTGATACTAGTACTGCAACTCCTGCTTTTTTCTCCCTACTAGTTACAAGGAATATCTTTTTCCATCCCTTCACTTTTAGTCTGTGTATGTCTTTAGGTTTAAAGTGAGTTTCTTGTAGGCAGCATATCGATTGGTCTTGCTTTTTTATCCATTCAATGACTCTGTGTCTTTTGATTGATGCATTCAGTCCATTTACATTTAGGGTGATTATCGGTAGATATGTGCTTATTGCCATTGCAGGCTTTAGACTGTGGTTACCAAAGGTTCAAGGTTAACTTCCTTACAATCTAAGAGTCTAACTTAACTCACTTAATATGCTATTACAAACAAAATCTAAAGGTTCTTTTTTTTTCTCTCCTCCTTTTTCTTCCTCCTCCATTCTTTATATATTAGGTATCATATTCTGTACTCTTTGTCTATTCCTTGATTGACTTTGGGGATAGTTAATTTAATTTTGCATTTCCTTAGTAATTAGCTGTTCTACTTTCTTTACTGTGGTTTTATTACCTCTACTGACAGCTATTAAACCTTAGGAACACTTCCATCTATAGCAGTCCCTCCAAAATACACTGTAGAGCTGATTTGTGGTAGGTAAATTCTCTCAGCTTTTTCTTTTTTTGAAATTGTTTAATCCCTCCTTCAAATTTAAATGATAATCTTGACAGATAAAGTAATCTTGGTTTAAGCCCCTTCTGCTTCATTGCATTAAAGTCATCATGCCACACCCTTCTCTCCTGTAAGGTTTCTGCTGAGAAGTCTGATGATAGCCTGATGGGCTTTCCTTTGTATGTGATCTTATTTGTCTCTCTGGCTGCTTTTAATAGTCTGTCCTTATCCTTGATCTTTGCCATTTTAATTACTATATGTCTTGGTGTTGTTTTCCTTGAGTCTCTTGTGTTGGAAGATGTGCATCTCCATGGCCTGAAAGACTATCTCCTTCCCCAGATTGGGGAGGTTTTCAGCAATTACCTCCTCAGACACACTTTCTATCCCTTTTTCTCTCTCCTCTTCTTCTGGTACCCCTATAATGCGAATATTGTTCCATTTGGATTGGTCTTACATTTCTCTCAATATTCTTTCATTCTTAGAGATCCTTTTTTCTTTCTGTGCCTCAGCTTCTTTGTATTACTCTTCTCTATTTTCTATTTCATTTGTTTTCTCCTCCACTATATTTAGTCTGCTTTTAGTACCCTCCATTTTGCTCTTCAACGATTGGATCTCTGACTGAAGTTTATTCCTGAGTTCTTTAATATCTTTCCATACCTCCATGAGCATTTTAATGATTTTTATTTTGAACTCCCTTTCAGGAAGAGTCATGAAATTGAGGTCATTTAAATATTTCTCAGGAGTTGTATTAATAATTTTTCTTTGAACCAGTTCCTCTGTCATTTCATATTTGTATATGGCGCCCTCTAGTGCCCAGAAGCTCTACTCTCTGAAGCTCCTTAGGCCCTGAAGCAATGTTGGGGGTCACAGGGGAGTGGTATTGTTCCCTGGGGGGAGGAAAGAGCAGTTTCCTGCTTCCTGGCTGCTATGCCTGACTTCACTGCCTGAACCAGTGTGCCGAGCACACAGGTGTATGCCTGTATGCTTTGCATTTGTAGTTGCTGTAGACAGATCTTCCCTCTGGCTCACCTAACACCAGGGTAGGGTTTGTGGGTTTGGGAGACAGGTGGGGCTGCCCAGAAAAGTGGCCCAGTCGGCTGCATATCATGGAGGGGGTCCTAGGAGCTGTGTAGTCAGTCAGGGAACTGGAGTACCTGAAGAATGTGAAAGCTCCTAACCTGCTGGGCAGAGTGCACCCCGACAATTTTGTCTACTTGTCCTTTCTCCTGAGTAGTAAGCTCTGTGCAATCCTTGCCCCTTTAGCCGCTCTCTTGCTAAGGGCTTCCTTGTTAGGAAGTCTCTTAGACTGCCCACCTTTCTTTTGTCCCAGAGCAGCTGGATATGGATCCCTGCTTTCCACAAGCAGCTGGTAACTCAGCCTCTCCAGGAATTCTGCCTGTCTTAGCTTTCCAACCCCGCAATCATGAGAGAATCATGCAAGCACCATGAAATGTAGGTTTGTGCTCCCAGAACAGATCTCCAGAGTTAGGTATTCAGTAGTCCCAGGCCTCCACTCCCTTCCAGCTCCATTTCTCTTCCTCCTGCAGGTCATCTGGGGTGGGGGAAGGGCTTGGGTTCTGCCGGCCATGGCTTTGGTAAGTTACCCTGTTCCATGAGGTCTGTTTTTTTCTCCCGGTGTATGCAGTCTGGCGCAGTCCTCTTTCCTGTTGCTCTTTCAGGACTAGTTGTATTAATTATATTTTCATATTATATGAGGTTTTAGGAGGAATCCTGTCTCACTGCTCATGCCACCATCTTTACATGTATTGATTAAAAAAATAATAATTAATAGGCTTCATTTTAGAGCGGTTTTAGGTTTATAGAAATACTGAGCAGAAAGTACAGGAAATTCCCATATTATCCTTTCTCCTCATCCCTGCCCAGTTTCCCCTATTATTAACCTATTGCTTTGGTGTAGTGTGTTTGTTACAACTGATAAACCAATATCAATGGTAATTATTTTTAACTATAGTCTGTAGTTCACATCAAGCTTTGCTCTTTGTGTTGTATATTTTTTGGGTTTTAACAAATTTATAATATGTATCCACTATTACAGTATCCTAAATATTTCCCAGTCCTATATATTTTGATTTTTATTTTATACTTTGTGCCTTATTTTGTAAATTCTCTTGAGCCTTCCTTAACTACTTTTCATATCAGAGACTTTTTTTTCATTTCTTAAATCTTCAAATGTGTAGGATTTCTGTACACTTACCTTTCTCCATACTTGACTGTGGTTACGTATCAGCAGTATATATCTATAATTTTTCTGCCTTACACTAAATGGTTCATAGGGTCATACATCAGTAAAACTTTATGTGAAGGAAAGTCTACTTTTGGATATTAAGAAAAGTTGGATAACAAAAATTAGATTAAACAATTTCGATATAATTTCATGTTCATAAAATTATTAAAATTATCATCATAATAAAAATATCTACTATTTATTGAGGAATTAATATTTTCCAGTTACCATGGTAGGTGTCTTGTATATATTATCTGTATGTGTTTCCTGCAGCACATGTTCCCAGAATTTACAGATAAGGAAACCAGTGCTTATAAACATCCAGTATTTCATCTGAAGTCCCATAAAAAATCTAAAATTCAAACTGAAATATGCCTGATTCCAGGGCTTTTGTACTTTGTATTTATACCTTGAAAAACATTATATAAAAAGAAGGTGGGAAAAAAAGGGAGTGGAGAGTTGGAACGGCTGGAGAAGTATGAGGAGAAAAAGGAATGGGGGAAGAATTAGAAGAAAAGGACAAAGAAGAGAAAAAAAAACAGGAAGAAGTAAAAGAAGCCCCATCCCCTCCCTATTAACTCATCCCATTTCAGAAAGGTCTTTTCCTTTGAGTTTATAAAAAATAATTTATGAGTGTACTAATTATTTGCTTTGTCTTTAAAAATTAGCCCCCCAACTCCTGCCCCAGTGCCTGAGTAATGTCATTTGAATTTCTCTGCAACATAGTGTAGGTAGACGACTACATGACAAACCACAGTTCTCAGAAGGTCCTCCCAGAAAACTTCACTTTTTCTTTATTATTTTCCAGAAAAAAAAGAGGGGGTCTTTAAACTATGACATGTTATTTTCATATTTCTTCTTTTTAAAATGTTTTGCTTTATTTCATTCCTTTTTCCTCCCTTACTGAGCCCCCTTGTGGTAAGTATCTGTAGTTCTTTGGGACAGCTTTTTAAAGCCCTAACATTTCATACATAGTGTATATTTCCTGCAGGAATTATATGGCATTTAAAATTTTTATAATTTGTTAGAAAATATAATTCAGTGTGAAAGAAAAAAAACGATTAATACAACTTCCTTTTAAAAATATTTTTTACCTATTAATACATAGGGAAATGCTCCTTAAAAATATATATGTATATGATGTTCCTCTTGTTGAAGTATGCATATATCCATCCATCCATCTACATATATATATATATATATATATATATACACACACACACACACACACACACACAAAACAAAGTTTAGTATTAAATATTTATGAAGAATACTATTAAAAATGTTAAGGTCATAAAATGTTAGCTAAAATATAAATATAAATAAGTTATATTTTGGTTAGACTTGATTCAGTTACAGAAGGAAAATCATTTCCCTCCAAGGTTTTATTTTGTGAGCTGTTACCACTGTCCATTTAGATTTATAGACATCAGCAGAATCAAAGTGACCTTCATTGTATACTTTGTAGAATGGCCTTGGAGACATCTACCTCTTAGCAAACCTAAAGACTAAAAGAACCACCACACAGAAGGAAAAAGGAACAAATTTGTGTATTATTTGCTTGTATATATTATTTCTTTTAGAGTTTTTGACTTCTTTTCCACTTCTGTTTCTAGTTTTCCAACTGGGTTCTATTTCTAAAGAGCCTTGCATACAAATGCCAATACCTTTACTTTTATCACTTATTACTTAAAATTTTAGGTTATTTTCTCAAAGTATTTCAAAACTCAGTGATTTCTAAGGGCAGAATTTTGATATTCATCTTGAGAAGCTGAGAAGATTCATGCCTTTATTTAATGCATTTTAATTAAGTATGGACTTGGCATTGACTAAACCCCAGCATTTATTTTGGTACCTTTATAGGTAACAAGGCCCTGAAGGAGCTTACTATATGAGAATACAATAGTGATGGAGCTTATTCCACTGAGAAGGCAGAGGAATATGAATAGAATAGAAGCAGAAAAATGAAACATCAAAGTATATTGCATATAATAATCCTGAATATTGTTTTCTGGAATTTTACTTCCATTTGCATGTAGTGTATATGTTTGTGGTATGGATCAAATTAAAAAAGTCTTAGTATGGGTCTTTTGAAAACATTTGACTATCACCACAAGATATCCTGATGAAGAATATTGCTCCAGATTAGAGAAAAAACAGAGTAAAGTTGTGTAAACTCTAATGTTAGGAGTCAGAATTAGAATGACATACCACAGCAGAGGATAATTACTATACTTTCCATGATTATTGAAAGTGTATATTTTTTCTTTGAATTTTAAATGCATTATTATTTGATAGTTCATGTCTTTCCTGTTGATGGCACTGTGCACATAGGAGTTAAAAAAACTTATGGAAAAGATCACTTTATTTATAGCTATAAATTCAGCACTTGAATGATACCTGTCTTGTTGAAAATTCCCGAGCAGCACTTTATACCTCTCAGAACCATAATATTCTAAACTTTTCTAAAATATGTTACTATGGTATTTCTTACTTAATATTGGCAATTTAAAGATTACTTTGAATTCACATGAACTACTTTTTAAAAGTTACTGAATCCCAATTGCCTAATTTCTCATCAAGTTTTTGGTGAAAATTAAGCACTGTATGGTATTTTAGGTTTCTACCCATGACATGGTCATTCATAACAACAATGGCAAGAAGCAGCCCTTAGAATCAATGAAGAAACATCAACTTGGTGGTCTATTTAGATGCTTCAGTTAACTTTGTTATTTTTCAATTCATGATGTATTTTTGTGACAAGGAAACTATACACTGAAAACAGGCTTTGGAAACAGGGAAGAAAACAGTATGGGAAGATGCTTTGTTGAATCTCAGTTAAGGTCTCTGAATGAATAGGTAGCCCTCCAGCTAGATCAAATAGGATAAAAGGAATAGATCTGGTGCAGCTAATTCAAATAATGATGAAACACTGAGGTGCAAGCAAACTAGAATCAAACATTTATTCAGTTAAGAGGGTTTATCTCAAATGGAAACTATCCCAAAATGAAGGATTTAGCTGTTAACATTGTTCACCACAAATGATGTTTGCTTGTGAATGTCTGCTGTTGGACCTTAAAATAATACAGGTATCTATGTACACATAATATCGGTATTGTGTTAGTACATTGTAAAATACAGACAATAGCACATTGATCATTAAGAATTACATTAACAGATCAGAGGGAACACCAGATTGTTCAGTCTGTGTGTAAGCATTGTAGTTTAACTCTTCCATAGCAAAATTTTACTTTTACTCTTTCTTTACCTTAATTATTTCAATACATATACAATCCACTTTTGAACTGTCTTTGGCTTTTGACAAAGTTGACTCACATAAATAATATTTTCCAGTAACCAAGCTGCTATAAATTCAAAGGAAATAAACTCCCACTTAAAACCTGCTCATTTCAGCAAGGCAAATGAACAGCACATATACAACCTAAACTATGTGCCAAATAAAAAATAAAATATTACTGTATCCTACAAAAGCTGTTCTTTGTAATTCTTCAATACACCTTTTCATGTTAATATTAAGATCATGAAATTACAAGTCATGATAACATAATGGCATATCTATATTTAATTATGTATTATTCCATTTTCTAGAGAGTAATATTGGGATATAATTTGTCTGTAATTATATTAACTCATTGTGATAGTCTAGAAAATAATTCTAATTCTGAAGCTCACAACCACTAATTCGACCAAACAAACCAACATTAATACAAATAGTCAGATAAGATCGTACTTGCATGATTGTGAATAGACCACTAAAAAGGCTTCTAAGAAAAATAAAAGATAGGTGATGTTTGATTTTAGTACTCTACCCAATCCATGTTTAGATGTAATTAAACATCTTCTTTGTTCATCACAATTACTTTCAATGAAAATTTACTGAATTCTATTTTTAATTGCCATTCTGAATATAAATTATTTTATTTTCACTGTCACACTTTTTTTTATTAATACACTTTATTTTTTAGAACAGTTTGAAATGGAAGTACCCACATACCTCCTGCCCCCCACACCCACAACCTCTCCCACACTCAACATCCCATAGCAGAATGTTACATTTGTTACAATTGGTGAAGCTACACTGACACAGACACATTGTTACATCCAAAGTCCTTAGTTTACATTAGGGTTTACTACTGATGTTGCACATTCTGTGATTTTGACAAAAATATAGTGGAGTGTGTCCGTCATTACAATATTATACAGAATATTTTCACTGCCCTAAGAATCCTGTGTTCCCCCTATTCATCCCTCCCCTACAACTCATTGGAAACACTAATCTTTTTACTGTCTCCATAGTTTTGACTTTTCTAGAAGTCATATAGTTAGGAACATACAGTAAGTAGCCTTCTCAGGTCAGCTTCTTTCACTTAGTAAAATACGTGTCAGTTTCCTGCATGTCTTTTCCTGGATTGAGGGATCATTTCTCTGTAGCACTGAATAATATTCCATTGTGTGAGTATACCCCAGTTTATCCAGTCACATACCAAAGGACATCTTGTTGCTTTCCAAGTTTTGGCAATTATGAATAAAACTGCTAAAGATCTGTGTTTTTGTGTGAACATACGTTATTGACGCTTTTTGGTATACACCAAGGACTGTGATCATAGTGTAAGAGTTACATGCAGTTCTGTAAGGAGGTACCAGACTGTCTTCTAAATTGGCCATACCATTTTGCATTCCCTCCATCATTGAATACAAGTTCCTGTTGTTCCACTCCTTGCTACATTTGGAATTGTCCATGTTCCAGATTTTTGTCATTCTATGGAGTGTGTAGTGGTATTTTGATGTTCTAATTTGCAATTTCCTAATGACATGATTTTGAGCATACATAATTTTATATGCTTAATACACTTATTTTACATCTGTGTTTGGTGAGGTTATCTGTTTAGAGTTCTACCTGTTTTTAAATCTAGTTCTTCATTTTCTTATTGTTGAATTTTAAGAGTTCTTTGTATATTTTGGATAACAGTTCTTTAACAAGATATGCCTTTTGCAAATATTTTCTCCCAATGTGTGGTTTGTCTTCTAATTCTCTTGACCTCAAGGAAACTATGTCCTGTTGGGTGATAAAACGTGATTAAAATGGAGGTAGTGTAGAGGGAGAGAGAGTGAGAAAGAGAATTGTAGACTGGCTTGTTCAATCTCAGTTCCATTCTATTCCAATTCGAGGCATTGGAAAGTTCAAAAAAGCCTTTTTCAGATTCCATTTCAGCTAGGATTCATTATGCAAAATTGGTCCATCAAGAAAATGCATTCATATGAGATCCGAAGGCAGAAGTAACTCACTACTGAACTTAGCAGTGAGGTCATGATTTGTAAGTGTTTATATGTAGTGACAGCCGCTGGGCTCTGCATGCAAAAGTGTCCATTCACCCTCTTGGTGGGCATGGGAGTCAGGTTGTGGGCAACAGAGGTGGAAGCAGCTACACCCTTTTGACCACCAGTTCTGACCTTCTAAATGCTATCATCTCAATTCACTGGTCTAGTGGTGCCCCCGAGGACCTTCTGATAATTTTATAAATATTTAGTATCTGATATTCATTCCTGTGATTCCCCTCCAATCCTTTTATAAGTATCTAATAGCTAGTATTATTATTATTATTATAAATGTATAATTCCTGGTAGTAAGTATTTTTTTCTGTTTGAAATAACTGATTTTGGTTTCTTCTCTTGAACACTCTTCAGTTACTAAATTATGTATAATAGTTAACACGAACACGTCAGTATACTTGTGAACCTCCTATTTTATAACTTGAAGATTTTATTTAATGGGAAAAAAATCTTTCTTTTAAAGGAACTTAGAGTCTGTTTGTACAGTCAGACATGGTTTAATAACATTAAGTAACAAAAAAAATTAAAATAAGGTATTAGAATTCCAGACTAGAAAATGTGTTAAAATTATGACAAAAATAGGGAGGAAGTGTGTGTTGTGTCAGAAGTCCAAAGTATGCCTCCTTGTAATGGGTTGGTGTTTTAGTATTTTCTCACTAAATGGACTTTAAGAACAATGATGAAGTGCCAACAGAGTGTCATGGTGTACAGTTATCAGGACAAGCAAATACAATCTGAAACTAGCAGTTTTGTACATCTGTTTTATTCAGTCCTACTGTGGTTTCCCAATTGCTTCTGCCCATATCCAGGTATGATATTCTATTTGACATCCTACACTCTTAACTCCTAGTTTACATTTGAGTCTTTATTAAAATTGAGATTAATAATATAAGTAATTTTCTCCTTGGTCTACTAAAAAATGCTTTTCCCCTTTATACTGAGGATAGTCTTAATTGTCATCCACAGTTTTAGGTATTTTTATGAACAATATTGAAGTCTTTTGGACAGGTGGAAAGGTAGAGATTGCAGAATTCTGCTGACCAGCTTGCTAACATGGCTCTGAAAAAATAAAATGGGAATGTTGTTATAGAAAATCTCAGTTAAGAAGGGTAGTTTCTTTTTACTAGTAGCACTCACTGTAATAATGCTTATTTATTCACCCATCCCTCATATACATATTTAGATATATTGATAAATCAGTGAAAAAACCCCAAAATATAGTTGATGTGCTTGTAGACTTTAAACTCTAGAGAGAATAAAAACATTACATCAATAATTATAAATTTGGCAAAGATGGAAGATCAAAGATACAGTTAAGAAATGTGTAGTAGAAAACCTAATAGTGTAATCAGTCAGATAGACTCACTGAGAAAATGAAGTCCTGTAGTTAGAATAGTTGTGTGTCCCTCTTACCAAATTAAAAGATACCCACTGTGTTAATAGCAGTGCAGCTTGTTGGGGAAGGAGGTTTAACAGGAGATTGGGCTGAATAGGAATCAAGAACAGACCAATGAGGGTTTTATAAGCTAAATGTAAGGATTTTACTTAGTGATTTAGAAATAATTAGATGTCATAGGAAGATATTTAAGGGAATAGCATGATCAAATTTGAGTTAATTTTGATAGCACTGTGGAGAAAGGAGACAAATGTCAATTAAGAAACTAAGAAATCAAGACAGATTAGAATTGTTATAATAAAGGTAGTGGCAACTAAGCTCTTTAGAAATACAGAACAGACCGGGAATATTTTAGGAAGAAAATGTAACATATTTGGTATTGACCAGGTGTAGGGAGAAGTAGGAACATAAGAAAGTCCAATCCAATCCAATTCCTTATTATTTTACAAAAATACTGGGTATCCAGTTAGATTTGAATTTCAGCAAAACAGTAAATAGTGTTTTAGTGTAAGTATGCTTCATGGACTACTTAAGGCATACAAAATTATTATTTTTTCTCTGAAATTTAGATTTGATTGTTTTATATTTTTCCAGGAATCTAGTATCTATGGAATTAGAAATTTATAAAATAGTGAGTATTTGGTTTCATATGACTTTAATATTGGAAAAGATTTGGACGTGCAAGTAAGATATTTATTCAAATGAGAATTCAGAACAGGTGTTTTAGACATACGGTCTGGATTTCAGGAGATACTTATGATAATTCTCTTGCTACACCAAATAAATCCTAAAACAATAGAAACTGAAAATATTCTGATTGTAGTATATAGAATAACAGAACTTGAAAAATTGCAGTGAGGAGAGAAAGCAGTATTTAAAGGATGAATAGAAGTCATTGAATGCACTAAAACTTAGTGGCTGTAGAAGAAGCAGGGCGAGAAGAACTGGTATCACAAAAATCAAGGAATATGAATTATTTGATAAGCAGAGATTGTTAAAAGAGTCAAGACCTTCCCCATTCTTCTCACTGAACTATTATAATTCCTGTAGGTCTGTCTTTATCCTAGTGTAATGTTGCTGGTTCCTCTGCTATATCCTTATCATTTCAGTGCAAAACAATTGGATTTCCAACTGTCAGAACCTATATCTCTTTGCCTTTGGGCAAAGCATATGTGAACCCTCAGAGACCACTTGTATTATGTTAACAAAAGGCCAGAAACACTGAGGAGGAACTCTTCTGTGGGAACAGCCCCTATCCAGTGATTGATGGGAACTAGTATGTAAATACAGCAGTATTTTAATTATTTCTGAATCTCTTATTCTTCATTGGCTCTCAGAGTTCTCCAGTTCTAATTAGGTTCCAATTACTCTCAATAGTAACTTCATAACACACTTGATTATCTTCTTTCTTTGCCTGTCTCACTTCCCACTCTCTAGCAAGTGTTTCTTAAGATCAGCAACCAACCAAATCAATCATTTACTCAGGATCTAATTCTAGGAAAACCCAACCTAAGATGCAAGTGCTTTGGTAGAAGTCCATTTTTTATTTTTTTTTTCTGTCAAAATCTTGGTTAGTTGGAGGTCTGATGGTACTTGAAGACTTACTATAAAGTCACAGTATCAAGACAGTGTGGTACTGGTTAAAGAACAGACAGATCAGTGGAACAAAACAGAGAACCCATAAATACAGTCAACTGATCTTTGACAAAGAGTCAAAGACATACAATGGAGCAAAGATAGTCCCTTCAACAAATGGCCTGGAAAAACTGGACATGCACAGTCATCCACATGCAGAGCAAATGAATCTAGATACAGATCATACACCCTTACACAAATTAAGTCAAAATGGATCATAGACCTAAGTGTAAAATGCAAAACTGTAATATTGCTAGCAGATAACATAGGACAAAACTTAGATAACTGTGGGTATGACAATGACTTTAAATACAACACCAAAGATGTGATCCATGAAGCAAATAATTGATAAGCTGGTCTTCAATAAAATTAAAGACAATGTGAAGAGAATAAGATGACATGCTTTGCAAAAGACACTTATAATAAGGACCACTACAAAATAGGCAAAGAACTCTTTAAACTCAATGATGAGAAAAACTACCTGATTAAAAAATGGGCCAAAGTTTTAATAGACACCTCACCAAAGACGATTCCAGGTGGCAAATTAAGCACATGAAAAAAACATGTTTCACATCATTTGTTATCAGGGAAAAACAATTGAAACAATGAGATAGCATTACACATCTATTAGAATGGCTGAAATCCAAAGCACTGACAATAGCAAATATGGAGCTGTTGATATCTAGCAGTCATGCTCCCTGATATTTAACAAAGGACCTAAAGACTTATGTCCACACAAAAACCCGTACACAGAAGCTTATAGCAGCTTTATTCATAATTGCTAAAAATTGGAAGCAACCAAGATACCTTAAATGTGCATTACTAAGTGAAAGAAACCATTTTGAGAAGGCTCTCTACTGCGTCATTCCAACTATATGACATTCTGGAAAAGGTAAAAGTGTGGAGGTAGTAGAAAAGATCAGTGGTTGCCAGTGGCTGTTGGGAAGGAATGACTAGGTGAAAACAGAGGGTTTTTAGGGCTGTGAAGCTACTCTGTATAATACTGTAGTGATAGATAAATGTCATTATGTATTTGCCTAAAACCATAGAATGTACAACACCAAGAGTGAACCGTAAGTTCTGAACTCTGGGTGATTTTGATGTATCATTGTAGGTTCATCAGTTTTAGCAAATCCTATCTCTCTGGTGAGCAGTTGGTAGTGGGGGAGGATGCATGGCTGTAGGCAAGAAGTATATGGGAATTCTTTACTTTTTGCTGTTTTGCTATGAGCCTAAAACTTCTCTAAAAACTAAAGGCTTTAAACAAACAAACCAAACAAGCACCAACCCACTGAAGACACTCCCCAAAAATCAAGCATCCCATTTGTGGTAGAACTGCCAGTGGTATTTGGCTAAGCCAAGGTTGTTAAAATTAAAATATACAGTCTAGGTACATGCAAAACCTTGATTTGCTGTTGGTACCTTTGAGAAAGGTTCCCAAACATTTTGATGCAAATAAGTTCTGGCTCTTTTCCCAAGATTTGGCAATGAGAAATATTGTCTCTATAGCAAATGAATGCCATTTTCAAGATTGTTACATGAGTTGCCACTGAAATGAAGAGGCATAGACACCTAAGGGCTTGTTGACTTTGACTTGGAAGTTCCATTATCTGAATGGAATATATGACCTTAAAAGCCAGAAGATAAGAGTGTTTCAAGAAGAATGGAGTGCTAAATTCTGGCAAATACTTCTGAGAGATTTAATGAAAGAATAAAATATGTACTTCAGATTGGGCAATTGGAAGGATAGGATCAGAGAAAGAGTCAAGATAAAAACAAGTGTTTCCAGGGAGAAAAGTGAGTAATCTAAAAAAGGTGCAAGAATCCAACTGGATACCCACTCATCAGCAATATTAGATGTTAGAATATAGTGGATGCTGCAATATATCCTTAGATATTCTGAGGGAAAATTATTTCCTAAGCTAAAATTCTATAAGCAGTCAGTTTTGTAATTAGTTTTTCTCAGGTTTCTAGAGACTCAAGGTTTTGGACATTCATCTTTTTAAGGACGTTTCTTTATGGGAACAGAAAAAAGTTGGAAATCAGAAATTTAGTGGAAAGAAATTTCAAGATCATACTGTTCAACTGACATAGAAAACAAGAGGTACAATTTGGAACACAAAATTGATGTATTTGCAAAGTGATGTATTTAAGAAGATCATTATGGATTTAATCCACAAAGAAAATAAGCTACAGAAATTATTAGTGATATAATGAAGGGGGTATATAATATTTTTTTAAAGATTAGAACAGAAGGTAGTGGGGAATCTTCACAATTTGGCTCAAGGACTTGAAAAAATCCAAGGTGCAAATATAAGACAAATTAAAATCAATTTTGTGCAATTGGCAGACTGTAAGAAGTTAAAACAATTTCTTTAATAGACTAGATATTGTATCATTTAAAAATTAGCAAAGGAAATGAGTTATCTCTGTACTGAACAATATTTCCATAGTAACTATGTGAATATCACTTATTTTTAAATTTTAGATTGAACCTATGATAAAGCACAGTATAATAGATTTGGGTCTCAGAATGTGAAAATTTATTTCACAAAGTGAATATACAATAACTAAAAGAAAATTGAAAGTGAAAATGTGTAGAGAGATAGAATAAAAGTTGAAGACATTGCTCTTTCTCAAAAGGTGGACTAGAAAAGTAAGGAGGAAGTGAAAATGCATATGTTGACAATACTTTTGAGAGTTTTTAGTAGTGTAGTTAGATGGAGGTGTAGGAATGAAGAGGGTGAAAATAAGAGAATTTTTTGGTATGTTTTATATTGCTTTTATGATGTATTTTTTGCAGAACAGTGCATGTTACCATACTATGCTGACTGGCATACATGACAAGTAAGGAGGGGCAGTTGCAGATACAGGAGAGAAGAATCCCTTTGGGAAATTATAGAAAATGGAATTTGAAACATTTTTAATCTTTCCATTGACATGTATAATAGCCAAACTGGGGATTATTTTTTAAAATTCCATTTTGCTTAAGGTCAAATTTGTCTTAGCTGAGAAGAAATATTCCAGAGTATTACATTATATAAGCAATAATACTGTTCCTTAGTTTATTTACTCATTCTTTATAGTAACTGTAAGAACCCAAAAATACATGTCCTCACAAATGTTCTCCTTGATCTCCATAAACATACTTTGGTGCTTTAATGGCGAGGAAATCTCATTGAAATCTCTGAGAGGTGCATCAAGCAGTATTTTTATGACATTTTTCATGTAGAATTACATGTTTTGTATTTCTACAAATAATTATCATTGAGTTATTAGTAGAAATACACTTTCTCTGACTACATTCAAATTTTCTGATTATATAGATTTAGATTTACTTTAAGTTAAATCTTTCAGTTATTCTAGAGAGCTTATAGTACTATGTTTAGATTCAAGGGCTATAATAATATGGTAAAGATCTTGATGGGTAATAATGTGATATCAGAATGACTTTACAATAGCAACTTTGTAGCAATCCATTTGCCTTTCAGCAGTAATCCATTTCATATCAAGGAAGCTTATATATAGTCTGTAATATATTTTACATATATTTCTTTATTGAATAACATAGCAAATATATGTTATTCTTTCTCATTACAGAAACAGCAAACTTAAAATGTGTCCTTAGCTAATTATTTGTTTTACTTGCAAAAGAAAACTTTTAGTGTCCCAGTGAAAGAGAACTAATGCATAGTGACTATTTTAAAATAAGTAAATTTTGTTGAGGAAAGGGTGAATGTGGTATATTTTAAGAAAGAATAAATACTGTATATATTATATGATAGAAGTATAAGTTGATATTAATAGCTTATATGTGTGAATGTTATGGTTTTTAAAAGGATGCAGCCAAAAGTATTCTTGTATGTTTAGATTTAGATTTCTATCATTTGTAGTTTAGATACTACTGTGTAACAGATATGTAACAGATTAGTATTTTCGGGATTGTACAAACTGTGAGCCCTGAAAGAGATTTTTGGACGACTAGTCTGTAATAGCTATGCAGGCTCTGTGCTCACATACATAGGATCATAGGTGTTCATTGACATGGAAGGAAATACTCATGACAAGTATAACAAGCAGAACATATACTGATTAATTAGGAATATGAATTTTCTTTTTGAGAGTGTAGAAGAGGGAAACTACTCCTTCTAGAGGAAGGAAATTACACAGCTGACTCTTGGGAATTTATTTCAGTAGATTTATATATTTAATAAAGTTCAATTGTTAAATTTAATAAAATTATAAATTTATTTATTATTTATGCCAACAAAGTTGTCAAATATGTTGTCATAAAAGTTTTCATAATTTTCTTAATATTTCATTGCCTATAGTATCTGTAGTTATAATCCTTTAATTTCTGATACTAGTTTATGTTCTTTTTTGTGTGTTCAACTTCATAGATTTTTTAAAAATGAAAACTTTGTTTTCATTGATTATTGTTTATTCTCTTGGTTTATTTGCACTTTTGTCCTTATTTCTTTCTTTCCTTTTACTTTGATTTTAATTTTCTGTTTTGTATTTTTAATTTCATGCTGTAGCTTATATCACTAATTTTAGATTATCCCTAATGTAATTTACATAACTCAAAGATGTACATTCCTTTTTAATAACTGTTTTCTTCTTGCAGCATCTCACCCATTATGATATATTGTGTTTTTATTTTTACTCAATCAAAATATTTTATAATTTGGGTAGCGACTTATTCTTTGACTCAAAAATTATTTTAAAAATGGTTTGTGCATATTCCAGATATTGTTTTGTTTTGTATTTCTAATTCTCTGAAAATGGTTTTAATATTTTCAGAGTACATACTTTGTATTATTTTTTCACCCTTTCTAATTTATTATTTTATACAGAACATGGTCTAAATTAGTTGGTGTTCCACAAGTACTTGAAAATAACCTGGGTACTGCTGTTGGGTGGAGTAGTCTATAAATGTCAATTAGGTCCAATAATGCAATTGTTGTTTTCAAAGTCTCCTTTAACTGATTTTTCTGTCCATCCACTTATTCTATCAGTAACTTCCATTGAAGTGTTAGCATATGTTACTGTAATTAAGATTTATGTATTTCTCCTTTCTGTTCTATCAGTTATATATGTTTTCTTAGGTATATATATATTTAGGATTATTATGACTTCATGATGAATTGGCCCCTCTCATTAGGAAATACTGCTCTTTATCACTAGTGATGCTTGTTCTGGTGTCGTATGTCTATTAATAGGAACAATCTAGAATTCTTAATCTTACTGTTCATGTATCTTTCTAACTGCTTTTATTTTAGCCTACTGGTGTACTTATATTTAAGTGCTTTTCTTTTAACTGGTATATTGTTGGGTGTTTTAGACCAGTTTGAGCATCTATTCTGAGAGTCTTTATCTTTTCATTGGTTGGATTTAAATACATCATATTGTTTTAGACCTCCTAGATGTCCATTATGTTCTTTATTCCTTCTTTTTTATATTTTGTATTAATTGAGCATTTGTTAGTACTCCATTTTTATTTCCACTATTAGCTTCATAGATATACTTTTATTTTATTCATCATTGATCAATCTCAGCTTTAGTTTATGTACTTTATGAAAGTTTATCTTCAAATTTTGATAGAGTACTTCACCTGTACAATGAAATTACTGTAATAGTGTAGTTCCATTTCCTTCCTACTCTCCTAAGTACTATTGCTTTCTTACATTTTTTGTCTACATGTATAAACATCAGAATAGATTACTGTTATTTTTGCTTGAAAATCAATTATCTTCTGTAGAAATTATAAATGAGAAAACAAAATGTTATGTGTTTACCCACATAGTCAACCAATTACAATCTTCTTTATTCCTAAATACAGATAGAAATTTCCATCTGCTGTGCTTTCTTTCTGCTGAAGAACTGCTTTTAATGGCTCCTTTAGTGCAAGGATGTTGCCAGTGGTTTATCACAGCTTTTGTTTGTCTGAAAATCAATTTTTACTTTATCTTCATCTTTGAATGATACTTTCTTTAAAGATGCCATTCCATTGTATTTTTTGGCTTATACAGTTTCTGATGGAAGATTTGCAATAATTCTTATCTATGTCCCTCTGTATGTAATATTCTTTTTTCCTGTTGTTAAGATTTTTCTTATCACATTTTAAGCAATTTAATAATGATGTGTGTATCTGTGTGGGCATGTGTGCTTGTCTGGCTGAGGAGAGGGAAATTATTCCTTTGTGGATTTTTATCTTGCTTGTACTTGTGACTTATTAAGTTTCTTGAGTCTGTTGATATATATTTCCTTCAAACTTGGGAAAAATTTGCCCAATATTTTTCACAATATTTCTGTTGCCTCTTTTTGGACAATAATTATCCATATGCTCAATCACTATTTTTCAGGCTTATTCTCTTTTATATTTTATAGATATTTTCCTGTACATTGATTTCATAATTTCAGATGTTATATTTTTGATACGAAAGTTCCATTTCATTTTTTAAATTTTTTCTACTCTTTTCATTATGCTTATGTTTCCTTTTAAATAAGTATAAGCCATTATAATTATTTTTTACAATTTTATCTACTCATTCCATTATCTCTGTTATTCAGTGAATTTTTCTGTTGAATAATTTTTTTCCTTTGGTTATGGGTTGAATTTCTTGCTTGTTTGTAAGACTAGTAATTTCTTTTTATTTGATGCTGGTGACAGTATATTTGCAATAAAATGTCTGGATTTACATGTCCTTTAACAACTGTCCAATTTTGTTTTGACAAGTGTATGTGGATCAATATGATACCTTTTAGTCATTTTTTATGCTACACAAAGGCAGATTTTGGCTACTTTTCACTTTCTGTTAAGGTCAAATTCCCCTGGGAGCTATACTGAATAATCATATTACATTTTGCTGGATTCTTTTACATTTATTTTTGAAGTAAGAATCTTATACTTACACTGGGGTGATATTTTGGTTATCTTGTAGACAGACATGTCTTTAAAGTATTTCTCCATTTCTATAATTTGAAAATATTTGTCATTTTCACTTCTTTAAGTGTTTGTGAGCAATTACCTATGAAACCTACAGAACTAAATTTGTTATTAATATGTTTTAACTTTCATTTCAGTTTGTTTAATGGCTTCATAATTACTGCAGTTTTATTCCATATTTATTGATAGATATATAGGCAAGTCCAGTTATATTTGGAGACATTGACATGTTATATGTGCATCTACTCTTTAGAGTCTCTTCTGTTTCATTGATTTCTGTGTATACCTTCTGGTCGGTGTCATACTATTTTGATTACTATAGCTTTAAACTATGATTTGTAACATTTGAAATCATGTAACATCCAACTATATTCTTTCAACTATATTCTTCCATTTTATATTATTAAAAAAATTCTAGCTATTTGCTTTCTAATTTTTGTGCTATATTCAAAGTAGAATATTATTATTGGGTGATAGACTGGTCAGTGAAAATTGTAAATTGAAAATCTGAGGACAGCCACTAAAATATTTTAAATTGTAATTAATAATGGGCCACTTATGGAGATAATATGGAATCATGAAAAAATACGTGAGTACAAATGCTGTAAAAACACAAAAAAGAAAGAAAATTGTGAAAATTTAAAAAAAGGAAAACAACTACAACTAGCAAGATAGTAGATTTTAATCTAGCCATGTGAGATTATTTTATATGTAAATGGTCTAAAGATACCAATTAAAAGACGATGTCAATTTTAATAAGAAATTTATACTTAGGTGTATGCAGTCAATAGAAAACTCTCAAAAGATAAAGATATAGAGAGGTTAAGAGCAAAAGGATGGAAAAAGAAATGCATGTCAACACTTTCCAAAAGAAATGTAGTGTGGCTCTGATCCCTCATACCAATTAGAGTTCAGAACAAGGATTAGGACCAGGGATAAAGAGGGACATTACCTAATGATGATAGGGTTGATTTTTTAAGCAGAGGTAACAATCTTAAGTGTCTGTATACCCTAGCAAAATACATGAATTGAAACCGAGTGTAACTAAAAGGAGAACTGTAAACATCCACAGTTATAGTTGGAGACTTCAAAAGTCCTACATCAGCAATCTGCCAACTTCAGGGTTGTGGGCCCAACCTTGTCCTTTGGGCCACTCTTCTGCATATTCCTCTGTTAAAATAAATGACCTAATCTTCAGGGTTCTAGCAAATAAATGACCTAATCCTCAGGGTTACAGAAAACACAGAAATAAAAAACCATTACTCCGTGGTGGCACAGTCAGAGGGTTAATTCAAGCCTGATTTAAGCTTGGAGTCTTCAAACTGCAAACAGCCATGACCACGTCAGAGATATTTATTTGAGCTCTCTGGAGCAAGAAACTTGCAGAGTACAAACTCTCCTTATCCATATATATCCAATGACAGAAAAAGAAGAAAGAAAGAAAGAAAGAAAGAAAGGAAGGAAGGAAGGAAGGAAGGAAGGAAGGAAGGAGGGAAGGAGAGAAGGAGGGAAGGAGGATAGGAGGGAGGGAGGAAGGAAGGAAGGAAAGAGAAAGAAGGAAAGGAGGAAGGGAAGGGAAGAGAAATCTGGGGGATACAAGGGGAGAAAACAAGCAATTAAAAAAATAAAGCCCTCCACAATTTAACCCAATTGGAAAGTCAGAATTTACTCATTTATACAGCCAAAAAATGAAAAGGCATTGATTGGCTTTTGGGCCTCTACAATATAGGTTCTGAATTAACTTTAACATCTACTTAAGTGCACTGTCAAACCTTCATGGTTTTATTCAATACTAGACCTCAAATTAAAGGTATACCTGGGGATTTCACTAAATTTAAGCAAAGTACCTATTATAATCTTAGGGGTGTTGCTGAATATAAAATAGAAGGCAAATATATATGCTTTTAACCATTGCCTTGTCCATGGTCAAAGCACCTATTTTTCTAATTTTAGGATGTTTCAAAATGGACATGAATACTGTGACCCACTGAGTAACAAAGAAAAATTTTTGCCATTTACCAGTTGACTTGACAAAATGGGACTTCATGAAGCACCTCTGCCCCCTGCCTGCTGTTCTCTATTAAAATAGTTAATATAGTCCAATGTAAATTAAAATAGGGCCTTTGGGGATTAGAAGATATTATGTAAGACCTAACTAGTTAAGGGGTTTGTATCCATGCTATCTCTCTGCCTCTTTCCTTAGCAGCCTGATATATACACCTCTTAAACCTGGAAAGAATGAATGGTGCCTCATGGTAGATTACTGCGATCTTGATGTTGTTGTCCCACCTATTGTGACCTCTGAAATTACTGAAGTCACTGACTCCATAAAATCAGCATCCAATAAATATTTTGTTTTTATAGATTTGCCTAATATGTTCTATTTAGTCACTTATTTCAACAGTCTTTTAGCCTTATATTGTCTTCACCTTAGAGACACAATTCACTGACTGTGCATTGGGGCAACTCAACATCTCTATTTTCATACACAATCTTTGTAGGCAGCATTTTAACTGCACCCAACTTTCTTCAGGAGCACAAGTTTAACACTATATTAATGGCATCCTCCTCCAAAGAGATTCATTTGACATACTTATTAAGAGTATGCAAATACTCATAAAAGAGCTTACAAAAAAGCAGATGGGCCATTGCCCTACACATAGTACAAGATCCTGTTACCTTGGTTAGATACTTGAAATTTATTTGATCAATAGAGGGTCCTTTTACCTCTGACACTGTCAAAAAATGGCTATTGACTTGCTCTCAACTTCTTTTAGGCCTTTTGGTTTTCAAGGTGAAATATTCCTTATTTACAAATTTAACAATTTTACAAATTTTACAATGTTGTAAGCTGTGAATGTTATTTATTGTAAATCAGCTCACCTTGAATGGTGCACCCTCCACCTAAGACTCTGGAATTTGTCCAAATTGCCATAAAAAGGCACTCCCTTCATGCTCGTGAGACTCCTTCATTGTAGAGGCTTTACCAGCTTCCTTTTATGCTCTCTGAAGTCCTAGACTATCCATTATGGCCATAAGTTTCTGATGCAAGAAACTGTCCTCAGCCCCATACTATATGCCACTAAAGCTGTAATTACTAGACATATATGGGGCTCTCCTAGAAATAAAGGCTTTCACAGGCTCTAAGTCTGTGACCCACTGAACTCAAATGCCAGTTGTGCCTTGGGTCATGGAAGTAGCATCCCCACAAACTCAGAATAGCTAATGAGGCCTCCTTGCTACAGGGTAGAGCCAAACCTGGGTCCTTTGGCTCATCTTCCTGTACTTAGTTCCTGCCAGGTACTGCAGGACTGGAGGAGGTCAGCTCTCTCCTAGGTGGGCTACTTAGAGAGCCCCTTGAGATGAACTGAGAGAATAGCAATGGCAGTTCAGTTCCCGTGGCATCGACACCATCACGCATGATGGAGGTTCGTGGAGTGCTGCTGCTTTTCATCCCTAATTGGATGTCTGTGGTAAAGGACAGGACCCAAGCTCAACACAACTGGCCAGATTTTAGGCAGCCCATCTCAGGAGTGGACCCATCTGCCAACAAGTGGATACATCTGCACATTTTTGCCAGTCTATGCCATTGCCTAAGATTTGCCCATTTGTGAATCTCTTGCCCCAAAAATACTCAAAATGTAAATCAAAGTAACAGATGTTTCTACATATACCAAGGACATAATACAAGGCCTCACCAGGACATTTCTCTGCCCTTTGGAGGATTTCCATACATTACTGATAGTAACCAAGGCAATCATTTCACTTCTCAGAATACAAGATGCTGGGCTTTTTTTTTTTTTCAGATCAACGTTTCTTTTTTTTTTAATATAATTTATTTTATTATCATTAATTTACAATTACATGTGCAATATTATGATTATTAAACGACCCCTTCATCAGGACCCCCCCACCAACCCCATTACAGTCACTGTCCATCAGCGTAGTGAGATGCTATAGAATCACTACTTGTCTTCTCTGAGTTGTACTGCCCTCCCTGTGCCCCCCCAACATTACATCTGCTAAACGTAATGCCCCTTTTTCCCTTTATCCCTCCCTTCCCGCCCATTTTCCCCAGTGCCTTTCCCTTTGGTAACTATTAGTCCGTTCTTGGGTTCTGTGAGTCTGCTGCTGTTTTGTTCCTTCAGTTTTCTTTGTTCTTATACTCCACATATGAGTGAAATCATTTGATACTTGTCTTTTTCGGCTTGGCTTATTTCACTGAGCATAATACCCTCTAGCTCCATCCATGTGATGCTGGGCTTTTGAAGAGAACATTCCATTGGAAGTATTTATCTCTAGGTTTCAGTCAGCTAATTTAATTGAGAGGCAAGATGAGCTTATCAAAGAACTCGCATTTAAGTTATAAAACAGCAAATCAGTCTCCTTCTGGTGTCATTACTGCCACAGGCCTTAATTAGTGTAGTTCACATGTTCTGAGGACATGCATTCCCTAACCAATGTCACACAGTTCCCTCAGTTGCCTTTACTGGCTGTAAGGAGGGACACCTCTGAAGTTCATGTTTTAGATGACCACCTCACCATGTTGCCTTCTCCCTCCTTGTTAAGTGCTTACTGCATTTCCTAGGAAGGCACTTCTATATCTCCCTGAAGGACTCCATTATCACTAAAGTTTAAATTGATGTTAAGACATCACAAAGTCAGTATAGTCTGAGGCCTGAAATTAAGATTCAGTATTATATGCTGTCCTTCCTGATATCTGGTAAAATCAGGGGGTCCCAGATGGTCTACCTGCAAGTCACTCTACCTATTTGCTCCCTTGGATAAGGTCTTATAGCTAAACAAGTTTTCTTACCATGGGGACCAGTCATAGTGCCTGCTTATCTCCGAGTATCAGGCTTCATTTCCCTGGTAGCCCACAGAATTATTCTATCTGGCCATTCGCATCTTCCTGTGAGAACCAGAAGTTACTCCTTATCCCTTCTTACTGCAAAGCCTGCCTCCCATAATTCCTGCTTATTAATTCTATTCCCAAGTGCAACCCCCATGTGGCCCTGAATTGTGCGGTGTGTTCCACCCTCTGGTTATAGTATGTGTGACTAATAGATTATTGTTGATCTCATCTGCCCAGTGTTGGGGTGTCATGTGTTTGGCCATCCCCATACTGTAGGGTGGGAAAAACTTCCTCACTAATGGGATAAAGAGTAGGCAACCAAAGAGGGTCTATGAACTTCACCCCCTCTTCTTTTTTTTTTTCTATGAGAGAAATGTGTTTGGGGGCAAAACCAGGGTGTTATTGGTTGAATTGTCTACCCTTCAAAAAGATATGTTGAAGTCCTAACTCCCACTACTTCAGAATGTGTTCCTATTTAGAAATAGGGTCATTGCATATATAATTACTTAGGTTAAGTTGAGGTCATGCTGGTGTAGGGTGGGTCCCTAAGCCATTATGACTATATCCTTATAAGAAGGTGAACATCTGAAGACCCAGGGAAACACAGGGAGATTGGAGGGATGCAGTTGCAATCCACAGATTCCAAACACTGTGAGCAAATCATTAGAAGCTAGGAAGAGGTGAAGAAGTATTCCCCTGCCCTACAGGTTCCCTAGGGAGTGTGACCCTGCCAACACCATGAGTTTGGACTTCAAGCTTCCATAACTGTGAGCCAATAAATTTCTCTTGCTTTCAGCTACCCAGTATTTGTTGCTTTGTATGGCAGCCCTAGAAAATGAATACACTTGAGTTTTGCCATTAATCTGGTACCCTCTAGACATTCCCTAACAGATATCCAAATGTTTTTCTTGGATTAATATGGTGAATAGGTTAATATACTTTAGTTTACCATAGAATATATGAGTTCTATACACTCTTTTTTAAATTATTTTTTGTTGTTGTTATTTTGGTATCATTAATATACAATTACATGAGCAACATTGTGGTTAATAGATTCCCCACATTATCAAGTCCCCACCACATACCCCATTACAGTCACTGTCCATCAGCGTAGTAAGATGCTATAGAGTCACTACTTGTCTTCTCTGAGCTATACTGCCTTCCCCATGCCCCTACCTACATTATGTGTGCTAATTGTAATGCCCCTTATTTCCTTTCTCCCTCCCTTCTCACCCCTCACTGCCAGTCCCTTTCCCTTTGGCAACTGTTAGTCCATTCCTGGGTTCTGTGAGTCTGCTGCTGTTTTTTTCCTTCAGTTTTTGTCTATACACTCTTTATACCCCTTTTTTTTAGCTTAACAGATACAGGGAAGTCATACTTTTGAGGCTTTTTTCTTTTTTGTCTGAAAGTTTTATTTTAAACTCTAGAGCATCTGCAACTTAGTACTTCCTCAATCCTGATTTCAGAGTTAATTTTTTGCTTGTGTCATTTATTTTCATAATCATTTTTAAAGGAGTCTGGCTATTGCATATCATATACTTTAATGTGTTGTCATAAATAAAAATAGCATAAATTCTTGAACTACTGAAACTCAGAAATATGTACCTTTTCCTTCATTTTTTTTCTGGCATTTATTATTATAAATAAATCTAAATCCAAAAGATTTGTGTGTAACCATTAATCTTATCTGAGTTGATACAGATAAATATGCAAGCTTAAGAATTTATTTAATGCAGAAAATGTTTTCTATTAAATATTATTACCTCTATGAATTTATTCAAAAATACCAATAATCCATAATTTGAATTTATATTACCTCTCCTATATTTGAATAATTTTCTTCCATATTATTTTGTTTTTGACCTTGTCTTTGTAATCTGAAGGTCCTCCTGAAATTGGCCTTTTACATAATGGTATTTTTAAAAATGATGATTATGCATTTTTAAATCTAAAATGACTTGAAGCATCTCATTGTTTTTCTTTGTTTTCATTGCTTGAGTCATGAAATATCCTTATTTTTGCCTGCTGCTTTTCATTCAGTTCTTTTTTTATATCTGTTTGAATGGCTTATTATGTTTTCTTGTACCTTTGGTTTTATGGATTTCATTCTTTCTTGAAGTCTATTGTGAATTTAGAACAAATACATCCTAAATATGTCTGTTGTAGTTTTTCCAAATCACATTTTTCCTATTATCACCAAGGCCATGTTCTCATTATTTGAAAAATATTTACTTAACCTTGAGTAATAAGATGTTTGCTCAGTCCTGATATGTGTCTATGTACACAGTGGTTTACTTTTCATCTTTTTAATGTTGCATATTGTTTTTAATATTTTACAGTACCACAGGGAATTTAGGCATGTGGAAAGGAATATTCAACACATTTGAATTGGTAATTTGTTTAACACTCCATTTATTACATAACATCCTATTAAAACATTTTTCTAAAATTTATTACTAATCACATAGCTGAAAAAATAAAAACTTCCAATTTTTTGTAAATGAATTATCTCAAATAAACAGTGACACAAATTCATTTAATAATACTATTCCAAAATTTGATAAAACCACAGATTTTAATGATGAACTTTTCATATAAAAATATTTTTAATATTTCAAAAATATAAAACATGTGCAAATCAATGCATTGATAACAAAACATATTTACGTACATTATTTTTTTAAAATACAAACACCATGGGGTCAGTTCATTTTTTTCTTTAGCTCTATACTGTTTCTCATGTTTTTATTGGGATTAAAGTAATGTTATCAAACCCAAAAGAAAAAAATACATTGTTTTAGAGTAGTGGGGTTTGCAGATTTTGTTGCAGGATGTATGATTTCATTATACCATCTGTGATTTAAACCAAAGACAACGATTTTCAGGTTGGCATCTTTTTTATGTATTATGTTAATATAAAACCCTTCACCTTGATTTAATTCCTTACAATCTGTTTCTTTAATTTTTGTTTGGCTAGAGATAAACATAGCACATTGTCATGTTATGATGCCATACCAGCCTGTTCTGTTAACACTATTGAAATATCATATATGAGATTCAAAATTAAAACAGTTATGTTTTGCAATTAGGAGAGGGCATTAATAACTGTAATCGCAGTCCCCACTCACAGTTCTTCCTGCTATAGCTCATTTTTCCCACACCCATCCATTTCAACCTCTACCTATACTGAATTTGTAAAAATGTTATCTCCAAAATATATAATATATACCTCTTGCTCTGACTCCAAAAACTTCATAAATCCCTCTCTCTGTATTTAATTATGGTGTAAGACAACTACCCAAACCAGAATATTAGACATTTAGTCTCAAAGTTACAAAAGTGTGGGTTTATTTTTTTGCATTATTGTGACTTATTTTGAAATCATATTTAAGAACAAGTGCTTATAAGGCTCTGAGGCCCTTGGTACATCATAAATATGTGTCCTAATTGAAATTAGTATTTAATTTCCACAAAAATATTGTGTTGTAAGAATGCTTTCCTTGTCCTTGTTGGGGATATTCATGGAAATACAATGATAATATAAGCTAAGGGCTTCTAATTAACTAAATATTATTTATGCCAGGGGTATTACGTATTAATAAAGGTAAAAAAAAATAGTTCATTTCTGAATATTTTGCTGACTAGATGAGCCAAAGCTGCTTCCAAAATTCCCATATTGCAAATTTGCTTTTCTTGATGAATGCCAAAATACTAAGATGTTCCCCTTCTCATTAGTAGAACATTATCTGGCAGAAGAAAGTCTGAAGGAATATGATTTACCTTCTTTATACAGGTTCTCCATTCTAACACAGAATTATGTTTATATTTATTTTATTTTTATAATATATAGAGTCAGCACTGAATCATTTATTGATTCCACTGGCTTTCCCTCCTCCTTTCCCAGTAATTTAGGTATTCCCATTCATGTATTTGTGAAAGACCACAGCCCAGTAAATTTTAGCTAACAATACCAGCACTTGTCAGAAAAAAATCTAACATTTTCCATTAAAACTAGATTTGACTAAAATTTATATTTCAAAGTTCCTATTCCCTATTTATAGCCCTTAACTATGTGAAATAATAAGCAAGGTTGGTTTTATTAACAGTTTCACAATAACAATATATTAACTTTATGATTGATTGGGGAGACTAAATAATGGATTCTAAAATCCTGTAATATAAACATTCCTCATGACTGTAGAGAAAGGTTTTGTACTTCTCTAAGCTTAGCTTCTTCCCAAAACTGATGTGCTGTGTCAGCATACACATATACATGCACACACAAACACAGCATTTTATAACATTTGAACTCAAAATAGCATAAAATTCATAACATTTTGATTACTATTTATTAGCACATAGTATCTAGCTTTTTAAGAGAAAAAAAATTCTACCTTGCACTTGAAATGAATTCTGCTTGCACTGCTTTGTCAACATATATGGAAGAATAAACAAATAGACAAAATGGAAACAAACAAACAAAAACCACTGTATCAATAAGTGTTCAGCCAAGCTATTCTGGCAAACCTGAAGAATTATTAACAGATCCAGGTCAGAAGTAACATAGGTATTTGAGGGACTTCATTTGGTTGTGATTGTGGGTAAACTGCTTAGTAGTTTATAGACATTCTATTGGGAACATACTTATATTTCAAAAGCTACCTAAGGAATTTTTTACATATTTACTTTATGTTTGTCAGCAGAATCTCATATGTCTGTTGTTTCACTTCAACGAATAAATGAGAACATTATTTCATGTCTAATGGAATTCACAAGAAATTTAAGGATTCTTTCTAAATTTCGTTATTTTATTCTAAAACAAGTGTTTCAGTTGAGTTTTTTCAAAACTGAACTGCCAATATATTTTTTAGTTATGTTGTCATCTGTGAGTCTATAAATATTAAAAATAGATAAACTCAGTCACAGATATTTTTGAATAAAAATACATTTGGGTAAGGTTGACTTGTGTTAACTGATTTTTTTCCCATATGAAAAGGTAAAACAGCCAGACACAAGATGCTCCTCCAGTGCCAGCTAATCACTCAACTGAGTAGCAGATATTGGATGGACCATTAGGGGTTCTTTTAATATCTGGGAAAGTGAAATATATAGAGTAAGCTAAGGTAAATTCTCAAGATGAACAAACACAAAGGGCACATCAACTATCAGAGAATTTCAAAATTGAATTGCTCAGGAAAATAGCTACTCCTTATTTGTAGTCCATTTTAGTCTTCATCGAGAAACATGCTCTTAGGGAAATGTCAGGTAAAGGGAAAATGCAGGAGCTTATTTTTACAGTGCTGTCAAATGTCTTCAATAAACATAAAACAAAAGTTCTAATGAAAGTAGATGATTCACTTTGCATTTCAAAAAACTTTTTTCTGAATATCTTTCTTAATGTTTAAAACATATTAAACCAAACATTAACAAGGTTAAGTAAATCTTCTATCTACTGCATATAGTAATATTATCTGTTAATGATTATTTTTCATGCAAAAGCCACTTGATATGTTTTAGAATAAATTGCTCATAATGGCCTATTCAGGATAATAATTCATAAAATCTCACAGCATATTTTGAGTACTCTCTCCTTGTTGCTCCAAGGGAGAGGAGGCTTTGGAATACATTTTCCATAAAAATGAACCAGTTGGTATATTCAGAGAGTGAGGAAAGAAGAAAGTAAATAAATTAAAATAAAAACCTCACAATAACAACAGCCACAAACAGTTTCTAAAATGTAGAATCTCACATTAGGCTCCCTACAATGCTGATTAATATTATCCCCTGTGATTTTGGGCTGAACTATAAAAAGTTGAAAAAAGGAACAAAAGTGACCCTGGTGTGCATTTTATATTACCACTTCCTAAATACATAACTTAGTGTATGTTTCTAAAATTTTAGTTTAAATTTATTATTATCATTATTGTTTTAGTTTAAATTTAAAAATCTTGTGTTTAAAAATACTATTAACTTAAGTTTTTATATTTAAAGTTAGTTTCTTTTAGTCAGCTATGGTTTCGTTTTAAAATCTCAGTTGTTCAAGTTATGTGTTTATATCAATTCACATTTAAAGTTGCTTGCTATTTTCTTTTTGTTCCAAATGCTCCTAGTTTATTTTTTCTGGACTTTTATAGGGAGACTCATACAATATTTGGTTACTTGTGATTAGCTTCTTTTAATTAACATAATAACATCAGGTTCATTTAGCATGTCTAAGTACTTCATTCCTTGTTATTACTGAGTAGTGTCCCATTGTAATGATATATTTTATTTATCCATTTGTCAGTTAATGGACATTTGGGTTCCAAATGTGGTTGTTTCCAAATTTCTGCTTCAATGAAGAATAGTGCTTTGAATGTTTATGCATTTTTTATGGGCATATATTTTCTATTCTTTCAGATATATATCAATGGCTTATTTGGTTATATGGCAACTCTATGTTTAATTTTTTGAGGAACTGACAAACTGTTTTCCAAAGTAGCTGCACCATTGTACATTACCACCAGCAATGCATGTGAGTTCCAATTCCACCACATCTTCACCAACATTTATTTGCTCATCTTTTTTTTATTATTAAAACCATAGTAGTGAGTGTGAAATGGTATCTCATTGTGGTTTTGGTTCACATTTCTCCAATGTCTAATGATGTTGAGTATCTTGCCATGTGCTTATCAGCCATTTGTTTTCTTCTTTCAAAAAACGTCTATTCAAATCAATTGCCCATTTTTAATTAGTTTATTTGTCTGATTATTGTTGAATTGTAAGAGTTCTTTATGCTGGAAGCAAGTCTCTAATCATATATATGATTGGAAAAGATTTTCTCCCGATTTTTGAGGTATTTTTTCATTACGTTCTGTTCACAAAAGTTTTTAAGTTTGATGAAATCCAATGTATCTCTTTTGTTTGTTTCCCTTTAATCATTTGTGATTTTTGGTTACATATATGAAAAAATATTGCCTAATTCAAGGTAAATGAGATTTAGTCCTATGTTTTCTTTTAAAACTATATAGTTTTAGCTCTTACTTTTAGGTCTATGATTCATATTAATTTAATTTTTGTATAAGATGTGAGACTTTTGCGTGTGGATATCATGTTCTCTGAGCATCATTTGTTGAAAAGATTATTTTCCCCATTGACTTGTTTGACACCTTTGTCTAAATTTAATCAACCATGAATGTAAGGGTTTTATTCTAGACTTTCAAATATTTTTCATTTATCTATTTGTCTATCCATATGCTAATACCACACTCTCTTAATTACTGTAGGCTTGTCATAACATGTATTATTATTATTGTTTTTCATTAGGATTTCAATAAGGATATTTTTCATGGGAAACATTTATTTACAGCTCTCACAATTATCTCTCAACTCAGTCCCCCATCCAGTGGCTCTACAGATGGCATGATTTATTTTGATTCTTTCTATCTATCCTATTTATATAGTAGGAGTATTAAGTCTAATTTTGTGACCCAACATTCAAAAACTTTACAGGAAATGTAGTCACTTAAATTTGCTGTTAAGATTACTCTTAGCTAGTTCTAAGTGTTTGGAAATTTTATATTCAAATAATTTTATACATATATTTTGTGCATATTTTGTACTAACATTTGTACTAACATATTAAACTAGAGAATGAATAGCATAGAAGTGAACACACCATAGGTTACAAAATGAACATTACAGTTTATTATGCAACAGGGGATGAACACTGCTTATTGCTTAGAAGATAACTTTCTGGAGTACATGTATCAATTATGGAAGTTGCTAACCTGTGGAACTGGTGTATCTATCAATCCATCCATTCAAATTAATAAGCATTGACTGGTCATTGTCCTAGACATGGGTATATATCCAATATTATTAGCAAAAAAGTACTTATGGTATAGACATAATCAATTAAATAGGAACTGGTCATGGGGATAAGTACTAAAACGTACAAAAGCAGAGAGAAGAGGCCCCTGAACCAGATGGGAGAGTCATTAAAGGCTACAAGAACTAAAGTTTAAGTTAATTCATGAAAGAGAAGTTGGACTAGCATTATGGAACCTGGTGATAACTGCTTCTACCAAGTGAACTTTAAATTTTCTCTCTTGCTTCACTAAAAATAATTTGTTTCTATTCCTAAAATTAAATTTTAATGCTATCCCACAATACAAAAACATTTGTGAAAGCATAAATTATGGAAAAAGTAAAAATACTAAGCCGAAGACATTTTATATGTTAAGCCAGGGTTAATTATTAACTGTGAATGTTTTGTTGAAGAGAACAATAAGACCTTGAGTGGTAAGATCTCTGGTGCCATCACCTTGGAGAATTTGAAGCGTCACATTTATCAGAGATATTGCTGCCATCTCATCTTCTCAAATCCTGTGATACATTTTGGAAGGAGTGGAATTAGATGGTTGCTATTCCAGTCGTCTGCCAAGTCTCTCAGTGGTTTGAGAAAGTGAGAGCAGTCATACGTCTATAGACCCTCTTCTCTAAACCAGGGTGTATACTGTTCATATTTACAACTTTCTGCTCTCTGACATCATAGCTTTTCATTGTAAAAATTTCCCAGTCTGTTAGATCTGATAGTCCAGCTTAATCAAACATCTCCCTTCATTATGTTAGAGCATAATCCGATACCTATTTCCTAGAAGAAAATTCTCATAATAAAAATTTGACATCCAGAACCAAATGAATCACTCTTTCCTCCCAATAACAGTCTTTTTGTTATGCAAAGTGAAGTTACACTGTCATAAGGAGGAAAACAATACTATATCACTATACGGTGTTTATTCTATTATAAGCACAACTACCTGAGAAAATCAACTACTTTTAGAGAAGAAAACACTATGCTTGAAAATAAATTTGTATATAAACTTAGAGTTAAATATTATGTTCTAGTGAGATTAGCAAATACCAAATAGCAACAGTGAAGAAAAAGGAACTCAAGTTCTTAAGAGCAAATAATCTGTCATTCTCCGTTTCTTTATCTGAATGTTATCTGCTCCAGCTATCAGGAAGAGGCTGTCAATCAGCTCTGTTGCTGGAATGAAGGAGTAGATGGTACAGTTTAATTTTATTATGGAAATTGATTTGCATCTTTTATATTTCTTGATTGAAATCTTTCCAGGTAATAGCATTGAAGAAGACTCATAAAACTGCCATGACTGAGGTAATAACTATTATTATGATCAAATTTAATAAAAAAAACCTTGCCTGCAATATGGGAACTATGAATAATTCATGTGAACTGTTGCTTAAAATGTGATAGGGAGGAAAAGACCTGTAGAAAAAACTTAATGCATCCAGACAGGGATGATAATTGGTTTTTGCAAATAATGAATACTTCATATACAAACCAAGACTAACAAGGCTAGAGGAGATGTCTCCATACAGAGGAAATAATTCCACGTACCTGATTTTTTAGGATAAGAAAAATAGATGGACTTTTAAAAAAAAAGAACCATCAGAAAATGCATTTTCTAAAAATTATATTTTAGAACATTATAGTGCTTCTTTTAAGTAAACAAAGACTGGATGAATATTTAAAATAAGTCTGTATGTATATGTTTGTGAGTGATGTAAGAAAAATGAATATGGACTCCAGTGTTGAAATCAGCATTTTCCGGTCTTTGTTATTTAACAGTCTGAGAGGCCTAGAAATCCAAGTTAACCCTAAAGTACTTGCACAAATTCAATATTGCAGCAATATTTGTTTTGAAAAGGAAGCTTAAAAATGTTCATTTTAATTTATTTGATATGTAGAATTTTTATAAGTATAGTTTTATCTCCAGCCATAATCAAATTTTCTATGTATTTGAGTTTTGTTTCAATTTAATTTTATTTCTTTTAACTCTGTTAATCTCTGTTTACTGCTTTTATTGGCTACCATCTGGTGGAAAAAAATTGTAATAGCAGAGGAAGGTTAAAGTATATGTAATGAGATAAAGGTTTAAACTGTAAATATTATCGCCACATAATACTGCTACATGGGTAGCAACTTTGATACTAAAGTCTTATCCACCCAGTTCTATTATGATTATGTCTATACAGCTCTTAAATAATTTTCAAATTTACATTTGTTTATGTATAAAATAGCTATCATAGTTCAATAAGTTCTAAGAAGGTAGGGGCCAATTTGTTTTAATTGTTTCAATTAAATAACCGCTCAGGACAGAGTTGTTTTACATATATTGTTTCAGCATAATTATTAATAGTGTCTTTTTTCACTTTCAAACTGTATTGCATTAGAAGATAAATTATATAATCATTTTATATATAATCATCAATTAACATGGTGCTTGTGGGTACTCTATGCATTAAACATTTGTAATTCTTCCAGTCTCTGTTTTTTTCCCATGTATTTTAGACAGTTGGGCATAAATTCTCTTATTTTGAGATTCTTCATGAAGATAACATCAAGAAAGTGAACCTTTAATTTTGAATAAAAAATGTAGTAATTGATCAGTCACTTCTCATATTTTCAAGTATATTGAATAGACTAAAGCCTGTAAAACCTGAAAGTTTTTCTTAAGCAGTTAATAAGTAAAATGTAATACAAACATGTTCTTTGGTGATTAGCTCTGTGTGTCTCAATACTGATCTACCGGTACTTTTGAGTAAATGGGCTGAGAGAATGATTTGACGGATACAGTGCATTACTAAGTACAATACATCTTACAATCAAGGGAAAAATTGATGGAATTATATTACGCATATGCGTATGTGATGTGGACAGAATAATTATATTATCATTTTCTTAACTAACACATCTTACTCTTCATGCACACAGTACTTCTTAAGATCCATCCCTTGAAGAAAGGGTTTATGATTCCTTATATTTCTTATTTATATTCATATTATTTAAGTTATAAATTTTAATCATAATAGTCATGAGATCTATAACTTTGAATTTTGAGCATTTTCAACAAATTATCAGGGGGTAGGAAAAATGTAAAAGGAGGAAAAGATAAATACATAAAGACAAATCTAGGAAACACACTGGTTAATTCCATTGCATAGGCCTAATTGGGACCCTGATTCCAACAAGTCCATTGGAAAACTTTCATGAGGGAACTGGTGAAGTTGGAAAACTCACTGGATTTTTGATGATAATAAGGAACTAACTCTTTTTGGTAGTTGCTAGTACCATGTTTTTGAAAGATGGCTTATTTTTAGAGGTGCACATTAAACACAAAGGAAGAATGAAATGATGTCTCAGTTTAGTTCCTTAAAAATGTGAAATGGGGTTAACTAGTAGGGATAAAGATAAAACAAAATTGGTCATGAATTTCTATTCATGGAAGCTGAATGATGTGTACATGGTACGTGATTACATTACTATTCTCTCTCCAGCTCTGTATGTATAATATCTATATTCATATATATGCACACACACTTTTATGTACATATATATTTTATATATCTCGCTACATGTATTTGTATAAGCCTTTCATGGATATTCTTAATGTAGTCATGCTTATTTCAGCTTCTTTCCTGAATGATTTTCTTTAATGTAAAATACCCAATTTTTACACTAGACTTAGCAATACTCTGTATGGAGATAGGGATGCTTCTTTCTTTGGATTATAATATTTTTATACTTTGGTGCTACTTATTCAAACATGCAAAAAGGAGGAATTTATATAAATATATTTTGTGGAAAATAATGACTCATATAATTTTGTCCTAATGGTTTATGGATGAAACCTTTGAAAGATAAAATGTTTCCTTGACTGAACCTTGAATATTTGCACAGAAAACTCTGGTTAGTTGTTTCAAGGCTCCAATCATATCCTTTTTATTTCTCAGAAATTACATTCTGAATCCTTAAAATGATGCGTTTTGTTGCATCCCAATGGAGGACTCTGTAAGTTTTTTCATTGCCCAAATTCCTACAGTTAGACAATGATGGAAACAGCTAAACACATCATTAACAAGAGCAACTTAATCGCTAGGACAAGTCATATAGGTATATTATTTCATCTGGAATAACAATTCTTCCCTTCTGAAAGAACTACCAAATATTAGCTGTAAAGGTACATCCTTTTTCTATTCATTTTAGTGTTGTATATTTTTTGGTTCAGGTTAAAAAAAATGGTGCATTGGACAAAACAGAGAGTAGTAATGAAAGTTGTGGTAAACATGGTTTTGATTAGGCTCATTTTTAAACTTTAGTAGGTTAATAATTTATACATAAAATGTGTGTTGCATTAAACATGCTTGCTATCATCAGTTTCTATGACAACCAAGAAGCTGGCAGATTATATTGATTCGCACAGGATGGTTTCCAAGATTGTGACCAATTTATTAGACCTAATTATTTTATTAAAATGATTGGAAAAAGTAACTATGAAATAAGTGATAGTGATTCACTATTTAAAATATTCTTACACTTCAAAGGATATTTACATTCTTAAAAAATCCTATGCAAATACATGGGGAAGGCAAAACTGAAGAGTGAGTCTAAAGTACATATTAAGCTAATGAAACTAGGAAAAAATAACAGTTGTGATCTAAGTTTGAAGAACTAGATAGGTTTTTATTTAACATTAGGATAGTGGAAATAAATATTTACTCACAAAACTATATTGAAAAATCATCCCAGGGCTGTTCACACAACATAAAAGCTTTAAATAAATAAGCGGTTTTAATTCAGGATGCTACAGCAAAATACCACATAAATTATTTGTCACAGTTTTGGATGCTGCAAGTCTGAGATCCAGGTATCAGAATGTTTTTGTGAAGACACTCTAGGTCAGAAAGGGTGCGCTAACTCAGTCCCCCACTGAGACTCCTATTTATAGGAGTAAGGGTCCTATTCATGAGGGTAACACCTTCATGACCTAAGCAACTCCCAAAGGCCCTATTTCCTAATATCTCCACATGAGGTATTAGGATTTCAATGTATGAATTTTTGAGGAGGAGGCAAACATTCAGACCAAAGCATTATGTAACCAAAATCCTTATCATTTCCTTAAAACATGTATTCTTTCTGCCCTAAGTTGCTTTTCATTAAAAAAAAATTGTCAGTTACAGGGAGATGATGTGGAATGATAGTTCTTTTTTCGTTTTATACAAGGGCTCCAAAAATATATATGTAATTTTCTGTTTCTGAGATTGTGAACTGGGGTTGAGGAACTGTTCATTGCCTATAAAAATTGCAAAAAAGAAAACCAATGGTGTAAGCTTTTGGCTCTTAGAGCAGCAAGAACTAGGATCTTACCAGAGGAAGCTGAAAAATATAGCCAAGAAGAAAATAGTTGATCAATTTCTAAGAAATATTGGTATGATGTGAAAGCACCAGCTATGTTAATTATAAGGAATGTTGGAAAAACACTAATCTCAAGGGCTTAAGGAACCAAAATCATCTGATAACCTGAAGGGTATATTTTTTAATATACCCATGCTGATCTACAGAAAGATGAAGGTACATTTAGAAAATGCAAACTAATTCTGAGGATCTTCTGGACAAAACTTCCTGACCACATCATAGATCTTCCTCATGATAAAATGTGCTCTATTATAAAAAAAAAAACAGCAAGCCATGATTAAAGCTCATGTTGAAGTCAAGACCACTGATGGTTATTTAATTCATCGGGGCTGTGCTGCGTTTACTAAAAAATATAATGATCAGATTCAGAAGACCTCTTAAGCTTAGTACAAAAGGTCTGAAAAATTTGGAAGAAGGTGATGGAAATCATGACCCAAAAGTTGTAGACAAATTACATGAAAAAAGTGGTCAATAAATTGAGTGGAAAAGATATGGAAAAGACTTGCCAATTTTTTATCCTCTCCATGATATCACTAGAAAAGTAGAAGTGCTACAGAAGATCAGGTTTGAATTGAGAAAACAGATGGAACTTAATGGTGAAGGTAGTAGTTCTGCAAAGCTACTAGGGATGTGACAGGTGCTGAAATTGAACAAGGTAATGGATATGAGTCACCAGATCAAGAAAATTTAAAATTCAGACTTTAAATGGGGGCAAAAAGTCTTATTGTGAAAAAAATAATGGTGTAAATGCAGTTTGGGGAAAATTGAGCTTGCAGGGCACACACTCTTTTAAAATAATCCTGGAGACTGTGGGAGGAAGATGATGGAGTAGGATGGCAAAACAAAAACCTTCTGCCACATACACACTGAAGAAGCAATTATAGCAAATACAACTAATCCTGAAAAATCCTGAAGACTGCAGAACAGATGATCTACACTGGGTGAAGAAGAGATCACACTGAAAAGGGTAAAGGGGCAAGAGCCATGATTGATATGGACCAAAGCCCTTCCACTATCCAAGCCTTCAAGCAGGAGGGAGAGGAATGGAGTGAAGAGGGGATAAACACTCAGGAATCCAGCATACTTGCCCTTGGGATCTGCTCCAGGAATGGGCTTTGGCAGTTAACAGGGCTGGACACCATGGAGAGCTGGAGTGCTGTTGGGGGCCAAGACTCCTGTCTCTTGTGGGGGACAGGAGTGCTCTGTTGGTCCCACTGAGACCCAGCACAGAGGGGACAATTTGAAAGATTATCCAGCAGCAGGAAGTGTGCTAGAGTGGTGGGGGTTGGAGGGAAGTCTCTCTGCACGAGAAAGGGCAGGCAGATGAAACACAGCCCTCCATCAGCCCAACTGGTCAAGCACTTGGGAGAGCCAGGTATGAAACTTTCCATCTGCCTTGCTGGTGACTCAATCCTGTGGAGGTGCCTCTGTGCATTCCCATCCTACCCAGTCCCCTTAGCTCAGCAGCAGTCTGACTTTGCTGACTGGAAATCAGAGGGCTAATGACACTCCCTGCTCTCTTTCAGCATAACTGGCCGAAAGCTTGGAGGAATCAGCTCTGAAACCTTCTGCCTGCCTTGTTGGCTCAGAACCAGAATCACCCTGGATACCCGCCCCACCCAGAGCAGTTGGCCTAGCAGTGGTTTGACATTGCTGGATGAGTTGCCCTGTCCACAACAAATCTACACAGAGGACATGCAGAGGCTAGCCGTGGTGATCAGCCATTGTTGGCAAAGAGACCGAAAGGCAGGCGCCACACACAGCCCACCAATAGCAACCATTGGTTGCTCAGCTGCAAAGAGAAGTGAGTAGAGGGTCTTGAGTTCCTAGGCACCAAAGGACTCACACTTCATACAGTCATTATTTTCAAGACCAGAGGCATAGCTAATGTATTTAATACAAAGGCAGAAACACAGACCCAGACAAAATGAGGAGGCAGAGTAGTATGTTCCAAACAAAAGAACAAGATAAAACATGAGAAAAAGAACTAAATGAAACACAGATCAGCAATCTTCCTGATAAAGAATTCAGAGTAACAGTTATAAAGATGCCCACTGCAATGGAGAAATTAATTCAAGATATCAAAGAGAATTTCAACAAGAGATGAAAATATGAAAAAGCCATTCAGAGCTGAAGAATATAAAAACCAAAATGAAAAAATACAACAGAGGGAATGAAAAGCATGGTAGAGGAGGCAGATGAACAAATCAGCATGGTGGAAGATAGAGAACTACAGAGTAACCAAACTGAGGCTGTGTGACAACTTCAAATAAAATAATATTTGCATAACAGGAGTCCCAGAAGGAGAAGAGAGGCAAAGGGGTAGAAAGTCTGTTGAAGAAATGATAGCTGAAAACTTCCCTAACCTAGGGTAGGAAATAGACATCCAGGTCCTGGAAACAGAAAGAGTTCCTAACAGGATGAACCCCACGAGGATAACACCAAGACACATAGTAATTGAAATGGCAAAAATAAAAGATAAAAAAATCTGTTTAAAGATGACAGCATGAGAGGTAAGACAGAGGCTTCCTCCTAACACCTCATATAATATGAAAATAGAGCTACTACAACTACTCTTGAAAGAGCAACGGGAAAGAGGATGGCAACAAACTTCATACACCTGGAGACAAGAGCAGCCTTCACAGAAAAGGGTAACGTACTAAAGCTGTGGTCCTGCGGGACACAAGCCCTTCCCCCACCGTAGCTCACAGGCAGGAGGAACAAGAAACAGAGCAGGGAGGGAGTGGAGATGTGGGACTGCTGAATACCGAACTCTGGAGATCTGCTCAGGGAGCACAAACCTACATTTCATCGTGCTTGCATGATACTCTTGTAATTAGGGGGTTGGAAAGCTAAGACAGGCAGAATTCCTGGAGAGACTGAGAATCCAGCTGCTTGTGAAAGCAGGGATACATACCCAGCTGCCCTTGGACAAAAGAAAGGCAGGCTGTCTGAGAGACTTCCAAACAAAGAAGTCCTTAGCAAGAGGGCTCCTAAAGGGGCAAGGATTGCACAGAGCTTACTACTCAGGAGAAAGGACAGGCAGACAAAATTTTCCGGGTGCACTCTGCCCAGCAGTTTGGGAGCTTTCACAATCTTCAGGTGCTCCAGCTCCCTGGCTGGCTACACAGCTCCAAGAACCCCTTCTGTGACAGGCAGACTAGTGCGCCTTTCTCCTGGACAGCCCCACCGGGCTTGCAAACTGGGAAATCCTTCCCTGGTGCTAGGCCAGCCAGAGGGAAGATCTGTCTACAGCAACTAAAAATACAGAGGCTTATACCTGTGTGTTCAGCCCACTGGTTCAGGCAGTGGAGACAGGCATAGCAGCCAGGAACCAGGAAACAGCCCTTTCCTCCCCGGAGGCACCAATACCACTCCCCTACAATCCCCGCATTGCTTCAGGGGCTGAGCAGCTCCAGAGAGTAGAGCTTCTGGGCACTAGAGGGCGCCATACACAAATATGAAACGCCAAAGGAACCTGGTCCAGAGTAAAATTATGAATACAACTCCTGAGAAAGATTTAAATGATATGGACCTTATGACTCTCCCTGAAAGGGAGTTCAAAATAAAAATCATTAACATGCTCATGGAGGTGCGGAAAGATATTCAAGAACTCAGGAATGAATTCTTGTCGGAGATCCAATCATTGAAGAACACGATGGATGGTATTAAAAGCAGATTGGATATGGCGGATGAGACAATAAATGAAATAGAAACTAGAGAAGAGGAATACAAAGAAGCTGAGGCACAGAGAGAAAAAAGGATCTCTAAGAATGAAAGAATATTGAGAGAACTGTGTGACCAATCCAAAAGGAACAACATTCACATTATACGGGTACCAGAAGAAGAAGAAAGAGAAAAAGGGATAGAAAGTGTCTTTGAGGAGGTGATTGCTGAAAACTTCCCCAATCTGGGGAAGGAGATAGTCTCTCAGGCCATGGAGGCGTGCAGAACTCCCAACTCAAGGGACCCAAGGAAGACAACAGCAAGACATATAGTAATTAAAATGGCAAAGATCAAGGATAAGGACAGACTATTAAAAGCAGCCAGAGAGAGAAATAAGATCACTTACAAAGAAAAACCCATTAGGCTATCATCAGACTTCTCAGCAGAAACCTTCCAGGCCACAAGGGAGTGGCATGATGTATTTAATGCAATGAAGCAGAAAGGCCTTGAACCAAGATTACTTTATCAGGCAAGATTATCATTTAAATTTGAAGGAGGGATTAAACAATTCCCAGATTAGCAAAAGCTGAGAGAATTTCCCTCCCACAAACCATCTCTACAGTGTATTTTGGAGGGACTGCTATAGATGGAAGTGTTCCTGTGGTTTAATAGCTGTCACTAGAGGTAATAAAACCACAGTAAAGAAAACAGAACAGTTAATTACTAAGCAAATGCAAAATTAAATTAACTATCCCCAAAGTCAATCAAGGGATAGACAAAGAGTACAGAATATGAAACCTAGTATATAAAGAATGGAGTAGAAAGAAAAAGGAGGAAAGAAACAAACAAACAAAAAAAGAACCTTTAGATGGTGTTTGTAATAGCATATTAAGCGAGTTGATAGACTTTTAGATAGTAGGGAAGTTAACCATGAACCTTTGGTAACCATGAATCTGAAGCCTGCAATGCCAATAAGTACATCCCTATCCATAATCACCCTAAATGTAAATGGACTGAATGCACCAGTCAAAAGACATAGAGTCACTGAATGGATGAAAAAACAAGACCCATCTATATGCTGCCCACAAGAGACTCACTTTAAACCCAAAGACATGCACAGACTAAAATTAAAGGGATGGAAAAAGATATTTCACACAAACAACAAGGAGAAAAAAGCAGGTGTTGCAGTACTTGTATCAGATAAAATAGACTTCAAAATGAAGAAAGTAGCAAGAGATAAAGAAGAACTATACATAATGATAAAGGGGTCAGTCCAACAAGAAGATATAACCATTATAAATATATATGCACCCAACACAGGATTCCCAGCATGTGTGAAACAAATACTAACAGAATTAAAGGAGGAAATAGACAGCAATGCATTCAATTTAGGAGACTTTAACACACCACGCACTCCAAAGGACAGATCAACCAGACAGAGAATAACTATAGACACAGAGGCACTGAAAAACACACTAGAACAGATGGACCTAACAGACATCTACAGAACTCTGCACCCAAAAGCAGCAGGATACACATTCTTCTCAAGTGCACATGGAACATTTTTCAGAATAGACCACATACGAGGCCACAAAAAGAACCTCAGTAAATTCAATAATATTGAAATCGTACCAACCAACTTCACAGATCACAAAGTTATAAAACTAGAAATAAATTTTAGAAAGAAATCAAAAAGGCTCACAAATACATGGAGACTTAACAACATTCTCCTAATTAATCAATGGGTTAACGACCAAATCAAAACAGAAATCAAAGAATATATGGAGACTAATGACAACAACAACACAAAGCCACAACCTCTGTGGGACGCAGCAAAGGCAGTTCTAAGAGGAAAGTATATTGCAATCCAGGCCTATTTAAACAAGGAAGAACATTCCCAAATGAATAGTCTAAAGATACAATTACTGAAATTGGAAAAAGAAGAACAAATGAGACCCAAAGTCACCAGAAGGAGGGACATAATAAAGATTAGAGAATAAATAAATAAAATAGAGAAGAATAAAACAATAGAAAAAATCAATGAAACCAAGAGCTGGTTCTTTGAAAAAAATTAAAAAAATAGATAAACCCCTAGCCAGACTTATTAAGAGAAAAAGAGTATCTACACACATAAACAGAATCAGAAATGAGAAAGGAAAAATCCCGACGGACCCCACAGAAATACAAAGACCTATAAGAGAATATTATGAGAATCTATATGCTAACAAGCTGGAAAACATAGGAGAAATGGACAACTTCTTGGAAAAATACAAGTTTTCAAGACTGACCAAGCAAGAAACAGAAAAACTAAGCAGACCAATCACCAGCAACGAAATTGAATCGGTAATTAAAAAAACTACCCAAGAACAAAACCCCTGGACCTGACGGATTCACCTCTGAATTCTACCAGACATATAGAGAAGAAATAACACCCATTCTCCTTAAAGTTTTCCAAAAAATAGAAGAGGAGGGAATACTTCCAAACTCATTCTATGAAGCCAGCATCACTCTAATACCAAAACCTGGCAAAGACCTCACCAAAATAGAAAATTACAGACCAATATCCCTGATGAACGTAGATGCAAAAATACTCAACAAAATATTAGCAAACCGAATTCAAAAATACATCAGAAGGATCATACACCATGATCAAGTGGGATTCATCCCAGGGATGCAAGGATGGTACAACTTCGAAAATCCATCAACATTATCCACCATATCAACAAAAAGAAGGACAAAAACCACATGATCATCTCCATAGATGCTGAAAACGCATTTGAGAAAATACATCATCCATTCATGATTAAAACTCTCAACAAAATGTGTAAAGACGGCAAGTACCTCAAAATCATAAAGGCCATATATGACAAACCCACCGCTACATCATACCTAACGGCGAGAAGCTAAAAGCATTTCACCTAAGATCGGGAACAAGACAGGGATGCCCACTCTCTCCACTGTTATTCAACATAGTACTGGAGGTCGTAGCCACCGCAATCAGACAAAACAAAGACATACAAGGCATACAGATTGGTAAAGAAAAAGTCGAATTGTCACTATTTGCAGATGACATGATACTGTACATAAAAAACCCTAATGACTCCACCCCAAAACTACTAGAACTAATATCTGAATTCAGCAAAGTTGCAGGATACAAAATTAACACACAGAAATCTATTGCTTTCCTATACACTAATGATGAACTAAGAGAAAGAGAAATCAGCAAAACAATTCCATTCACAATTGCATCAAAAAGAATAAAATACCTAGGAATAAACCTAACGGAGGAAGTGAAAGACCTGTACTCTGAAAACTACAAGACATTCCTAAGAGAAATTAAGGAGGACACCAACAAATGGAAATGCATCCTGTGCTCTTGGCTAGGAAGAATAAATATTGTCAAAATGGTTATACTACCTAAAGCAATCTATAGGTTCAACGCAATCCCTATCAAACTACCAACAGCTTTCTTCAATGAACTGGAACAAATCTAAAATTCATATGGAACCACAAAAGACCCCGAATAGCCAAAGCAATCCTGAGAAGGAGGAATAAAACAGGAGGAATTACACTCCCTGACTTCAAGCTCTACTACAAAGCCACAGTAATCAAGACAATTTCGTATTGGCACAAAAGGAGACCCACAGACCAGTGGAACAGAATAGAAAATCCAAACATTAACCCAAACATATACAGTCAATTAATATTTGATAAAGGAGCCTTGGATATACAATGGGGAGATGACAGCCTCTTCAGCAGCTGGTGTTGGGAAAACTGGACAGCTACATGTAAGAGAATGAAACTGGGCTACTGTCTAGCCCCATACACAAAGGTAAACTCAAGGTGGATCAAAGACCTGAATGTGAGTCATGAAATCATAAAACTCTTAGAAAAAAACATAGGCAAAAATCTCTTAGACATAAACATGAATGTCTTCTTCATGAACATATCTCCCCGGGCAAGGGAAACAAAAGCAAAAATGAACAAGTGCTACCATATCAAGCTGAAAAGCTTCTTTACACCAAAGGACACCATCAGTAGAAGAAAAAGAGATCCTACAGTATGGGAGAATATATTCATAAATGACGTATCTGATAAATGGTTGACATCCAAAATATATAAATAACTCACACACCTTAACAAACAAAAAGCAAATAATCCAATTAAGAAATGGGCAGAGGACATGAATACACACTTCTCTAAAGAAGAAATTCAGATGGCCAACAGGCACATGAAAAGATGCTCCACATCACTAATCATCAGAGAAATGCAGATTAAAACCACAATGAGATATCACCTCACACTAGTGAGGATGGCCAACATCCAAAACACAAACAACAAATGTTGGCGAGGATGTGGAGAAAAGGGAACCCTCCTACACTGCTGGTGGGACTCTAAATTAGTTCAACCTTTGTGGAAAGCAGTATGGAGGTTCCTCAAAAAACTCAAAATAGAAATACCATTTGACCCAGGAATTCCAGTCCTAGGAATTTGCTCTAAGACTACAGTAGCCCAGTTTGAAAAAGACAGATGCACCCCTATGTTTATCAAAGCACTATTTACAATAGCCAAGAAATGGAAGTAACCTAAGTGTCCATCAGTAGAGGAATGGATAAAGAAGGGGTGGTACATATACACAATGGAATATTATTCAGTCATAAGAAGAAAACAAATCCTACCATTTGCAACAAGATGGATTGAGCCAGCGGGTATTATGCTCAGTGAAATAAGCCAAGCCGAAAAAGACAAGTATCAAATGATTTCACTCATATGTGGAATATAAGAACAAAGAAAAAAACTGAAGGAATAAAACAGCAGCAGACTCACAGAACCCAAAACGGACTAATAGTTACCAAAGGGAAAGGGACTGGGGAAGATGGATGGGAAGGGAGGGATAAGAGGGAAAAAGGGGCATTACAATTAGCAGATGTGATATGGGGGGGTGGGGCACGGGAGGGCTGTACAAAAAAAAAAAAAAAGGAAATGTTGACAGTTGAAGTGACACCACATAATCCATAGATTTTTCATAAATGCTCTCTAAACACTCGCCAGTTGTTTTATGGATTCTGCTTAATCCCGAAATAACCATAAACCAACAGTCTATTAGGGCACAATTTAATTAATGCCGTTTATGGATTAATATAGTGAGAAAAACTCAGCTCTCTTGTTCTGAGGAATAAAAGCAAAGTTGTTTCACAGTAAAAAAAAAAAAGATAAAAAAATCTTATAAACAACAAGGCAGATTGTTACCTATAAGGGAAACTACATAAAGTTATCAGCAGACTTCTTAACAGAAACTTTATAGGCCAGAAAGGAGTAGCATGAAACATTCAAGGAATTGAAAGTGAAAAACGTACATCCAAGCATTCTCTACCCAGAAAAAAGTCTACCATTTAGGATTGCAGAGGAGAAGAAAAGCTTCCCAGTTAAATGAAGGTTAAAATAATTCATTACCACTAAACAGGCCTCATGGGATATTGTAAAAGACTTTTTAAATGGAAATATTCTTAACTGTAAATCTTTTTCATCAGTGAAAATAAACCTTCAGTAAAGACCAATTACAAAGCAAGTATGAAGTTCAAAAAATTAAAAATCAACTGTACATAAAATTCGTTGAGGAATACACAAAAGATGTATAATGACACCATATATAAAGCATAGAGGAGGAAGAAGAATAAAAAAGTAGTATTTTTAGAATGTGTTCAAAATTGACCAATTTAATATAAACTGTTATACATTTAAAAAACTGTTTAAATTTTATGGTAACTACAAATCTGAAGCCTATAGTAGATACCAAAAAATGAAAAGAAAGGAATTGAAGCCTAACACTAAAGAAACATTTTAAATCACAAAAGAAGGGTATAAGAGAGGAAGGAGGGAATGTAAAGGAACTACAAAAACAACCAGATAGAAATTGATAAGAATAAAAAAATGTCAATAATTACATACCTATCAATAATTACTTTAAGTGTAAATGTACTAAATGTACCAATCAAAAACAAAGGATGGCTAAATGGATAAAGAAATAAGATCATCTGTGTGCTGCCTACATGAGATTCATTTCAGACCTAAAGACATATATAGACTGACAGTGAAGGGATGGAAAAAGATTCTTCATGCAAATAAAAGGGAGAAAAAAACAGGAGTAGCAATAATTACATCAGACAAAATGACTTAAAAACAAAGACAGTAGCAAGACAGAAAGAAAGACATCACAGAATGATAAAGGATCAGCCCAACAGGAGGATATAATATTTATGCACCCAACAGAGGAATGCCTAAATATATAAAGCAAATACTGACGTAAAGGGAGAAATGGAGAAATAGAGAGCAACACCATAATAGTGGGGGATTTTGACATCTTATTTACTTTGATAGATAAATCTTCCAGACAGTCAATAATTAGGAAACAGTGCATAAGCAACACATTATATCAGGTGGACTTAAAAGATAAATACAAGTTTTCCATCCAAAAGCAGCAGAATACATATTTTCCTCAAGTGCACATGGAACATTTTCCAGAATAGATCTCATACTAGGTTAGAAAAAGAGCCTCAATAAATTTAAGATAGAAAATGTATCAAGCATCTTTTCAGACCTCAATGGTATGAAATTAGAAGTTAATTAAATGAATAAACCCCCCAAATCCCACAAACACATGGAGGCTAAACATGTTTCTAAATAATCAAAGGGTCAATAAACAAATCAAAGAGGAAATCAATACATGGAGATGAATGAAAACAAAAACTCAATGGTTCAAAATAATGTGGGATGTGGCAAAAGCAGTTGTAGGAGAGAAGTACGTATAATATAGGCCTGCCCCAAGAAACAAGAACAATCCTAAATAAACAATCTAGCCTCACAACTAAAGGAACTAGATAAAGAAGAACAAAGGCCAAAGTTAGTAGAAGGGGAGACATAATAAATATCAGAGCAGAAATAAATAAAATACAGAATAGGAAAACAATAGAAAAAAATCAGTGAAACTAAGAGCTGTTTCTTCAAGAAGATAAAATACACAAATGCCTAGTCAGACTTAACAAGAAAAAAGAGAGAGGAATTCTCAGCAACCACCACTCTGAGCAGTCAGCAACCATCAACATTAAGTCAGGAACCTCCACCAGCAAAAAGATTATGACTTTCTGAAAGTTCAAATGATGATTAACATTTTTAGCAGTAAAGTATTTATTAATTGAGATAAAGAAGAATCATACTCAAACAGCTGTGTCTAAGGAATGTCATCTAAACATGAGGAACATCATCTGAACCTGATTTAAATGACAAGATCATGGACTTTGTGATGCTGCCATGAGATGAGACTGGGAGCTTCTGAGAAGAGACCAGCCACAGAAAGTTGAAGAATCCTCTCAAAAAGGCATGTCAGGTTGATACTTTCATCTATCCCAACATATCCCTTTGCACCAAAACTTCCAGCTCTCACTATGAGCTGACCCCAATTTTGGCTCACCACTACTGACGTATATTGCTCCAGACTTAACTAAATGATTTTTTTTTTATTTTGCTGTTACCTCCTGAGCCTACAGCCCATAGTCTCACCACATTTTCTATAGCCTCAAACTCTTCAGTCATCAGAAATCTGAGTTTGGGCTGGGAAACAGGGAGTCATATAGGCTCACTGTGGGAAGAACAGACAGAATGGAGGGCTGATGAAATGAAGATGCATGGCTAAATGACTGAGGCCCTGGGGAGAGGGCCAGAAATACTTAGCAACTGACAAAGAAATATGAAACTTTTGTTTATTGGAAAACATAAGCACCCAATAGAATCATACCAATACCTCAATCTAAAAGATGGGCTGTTCCAGATTGACCATTATTCAGACGAAAAACATGAGACTCAAAAATGTAAATTGAATTGCTCATAGTCACACTGGTGCCACAACTGGGGACCAGAATCCAAGTTTCTGGATTCCTGATCCAGAAATTATAGAGTGTGTAAAATAATCTAAAAAGAGTAAAAAAAAAAAGTGATTTTCTGAACAAAAACTGACACAAAACACTGGCCTATACACAAAATACCTGCTATTTGTTCTAAATTATTTTGCATGATGAAAAGAAAGTGTCCAATTAAATATTAGAGGTGAACTGAATACAGAAATGAAAAAAAAGAGAGAAGACAAATAAAATTAGAAACAAAAGAGAAAAAATTGCATTGCACCCGACACCGCAGAAATTCAAAGAATTATAAACAAATACTACAAAAAATTATATGCCAAATAAATTGGGCAACGTAGGAGAAATGGAAAAATTCCTAGAAACATATAATCTCCCAAGACTGACTCAGGAAGAAACAGAAAATAGAACAGACCAATCATCAACAATGAAATGAAATTGGTAATAAAAAAATCCCAAAAAACAAAAATCCAGGATCAGATGGCTTCACGGCTGAATTCTAAAAAACATCTAAAGAAGAGCAAGTACCCATCCTTCTGAAAATATTCCAAAAAGTTGAAGAGGGAGGAATACTTCCAAACTCATTCTTCCAGGCCAGCATTACTCTAATACCAAACTACAAAAAAGAAATATCCATAATGAACATACATGGAAAAATCCTTAACAAAATGTTAGCAAACGGAATTTAAAAATACATCAAAATGATCATCCATCACAACCAAGTAGATTTATTTCAAGGATGCAAAGATGGTACTATATTCGTAAATTGATCAATATAATATACCACATTAACAAAAAGAATGATGAAAACCACATGATCATCTCAATAGATGCTGAAAATGCATTTGACAAAATTCAACATCCATTCATGATAAAAACTCTCAGCAAAATGAAATAGGGGATATGTATCTCAATATAATAAAGGCCTCATGACAAACCCACAGCTAACATCATACTTAATGGTGAAAAGCCGAAAGCTTTTCTTCTAAGCTTAGGAACAAGACAAGGATATTCACTCTCACCACTTTTATTCAACATAGCACCGGAGTTCCTAGTCATGGCAACCAGACAACACAAAGAGATAAAAGATATCCAGATTGGTAAGGAAGAAGTTAAACTGTCACTATTTGCAGATGACAGGATATTATACATAGAAAACCCTAAAGACTCCACCAAAAAACTATTAGAACTAATAACTGTATTCAGCAAAGTCCCAGGATATAAAATTAATACACAAAAAGCTATTGTGTTTCTACATATTAACAACAAACTATCAGATAGAGAAACCAGAAAAACAATTCTATTTACAGTTGCATCAAAAAGAATAAAATACCTAGGAATAAGCCTTACCAAGGAAGGTAAAGACTTATACTCTGAAAACTTTAAGACACATGAGAGAAATTAAGGAAGACACAAATAAGTAGAAATCTATCCTGTGCTTATGGATAGGAAGAATTAATATTGTCAAAAAATGGCCATCCTGCCAAAAGCAATTTACAGATTTAGTGCAAAGCCCTATCAAAATTCCAACACCATTTTTCAATGAACTACAACAAATAGTTCTAAAATTCATGTAGAACTACAAAAGACTCTGAATAGCCAAAGAAATCCTGAGAAAGAAAAAGCTGGGGAGATTATGCTCCCTGACTTCAAGCTATTCTACAAAGCTACAGTAATCAAAAAAATATGGTACTGTCACAAGAACAGACCCATAAATCAAATGGAACAGAATAGACATCCCAGAAATAAACCTATGCATATGTGGTCAATTAATATATGACAAAGGAGGCAAGAATATACATTTGGAAAAAGAGTCTCTTCAGTGTATGGTGTTGGCAAACTGGACAGCTGCATGCAAGAGAATGAAACTGGATTACTGCCTAGCTTCATACATAAAAGTAAATTCAGAATAGGTTATAGACCTAAACTTAAGAGAGGAAAGCATAAAACTCCTAGAAGAAAGCATAGGCAAAAATGTCTTGAGTATCAACATGAGTACTTTTTTTGGGGGTACATCTTTCCAGGCAAGGGAAACAAAATAAAAAATGAACAAATTGGACTACATCAAACTCAAAATATTTCTTTACAGAAAAAGAAAGTAACAAAGAAAGAAACTATCAACAAAACAAAAAAGGCAACTTATGGTATGTGAAAATATATTTGCAAGTGATGTATCTGATAAGGGACTAGCATTCAAAATATATAAAGAACTCATATGATGCCACAACAACAAAACCTCCAGATAACCCAATTAAAAAATGGGCAGAGGATTTGAATAGACATTTTTCCATAGAAGACATATAGATGGCCAACGGGCACATAAAAAGATGGTCCACATTACTAATCATCAATGAAGTGCAAATCAACATCACAAGGAGATATCACCTCACACCAGTTAGAATGGTTCCTATCCAAAAGACAAGAAATAACAAGTGTTGGCAAGGATTTGGAGAAAAGGGAACTTTTCCACACTTTTGGAGGGAATGTAAATTGGTGCAGCCACTATGGAAAGCAGTATAAAGTTTCCTCAAAATACTAAAAATAGAAATACCATGTGACCTAGCAATTCTGCTTTTGGGAATTTACACAAAGATAGAATAACTGGTTCAAAAAGACACATGCACCCCTATGTTTATTGCCATGTTATTTACAGCAGCCATGGTATGGAAGCAACCACAGTGTCTATCAGTAGATGAATGGATAAAAAGAGGTGATGCAAATATGAAATGGAGTATTATTTAGCCATAAAAAATAAAGAAATTGCCATTTGTCTCAACATGGATGGACCTAGAAGACATTATGCTAAGTGAAATAAGACAGGCACAGATAAATACCATATGATTTCACTTATATGTGGACTCCAACAACAACAACAAAAAACAAAACAAGATGAACAAAATAGCAATAGACTCAGACACTGAACTGCCTGGTGGTTACCATGGGGGGAGGGCGTTGGGTAGGTGGACAAAATAAGTGATGGGAATACAGAGGTAAGTCATATGGATGAAAGTACATAATAGAGAATATAGTCAGTAATTCTGTAACATCTTTCTCTGTTGACAGTAACTACACTAGTTTGGGTAAGCATCTAATAATATAGATAACTGTTGAATCACTATATTGTATTCTTGAAACTAATATAATATTGGATACCAACTATAATTCAATAAAAAAATAATCCTTGGACATTCAGAAATACTGTTTCCAAATGACTGTAAAATCCAAATTTATACAAAGTCAAGTTATGACCTACCTTTCTTATTTCTCTAGTGAAATGTGATAAACAAAATAGTTTGTTTCAATGTACTTGTATTTATTCATATTTTCCTTTATGTTTAGTTATTATACTGGTTAAGAAAATCCTCTGTATGTAGTGAGACTTTCTCCTACACTGACCCCGGAAGATTCTATTACTTTGCCTTTTATTTTATATTTCCAAACCATCTTTGATATTTTTTATATATGTTGAAAAAGTAAGTAAATTTTTACTTCCAGTTTCAAATGTGTGTGTCCATGTAGATCTTTGTGTTTGTGTGTGTACAGACATAGTTTAGGGGCTCCTGTTAGATACTAATTGTCGTTAAAGCTATGCCACTCTTTATTGCATGGGGGTTGTTTTTTCCCCATACAATTTAGAATAAGCTTGTCAACTTCCACAAATTATCTTTTGAGATTTGCATTGGAATTACATTTATTTCATAGTCCTATTGAATAAAAATTGACATTGTTGTGACCCATCTCTACTTTTATTTAGTTATTTTAAATCTTTCAGTATAATGCTATGAACTATTTGCTTAAAGTTCTATAACAACTTTTGTTGGACTTATTTTTGATTGTTTTATTGTTTATCTGCTATTAATGATAAATATTATGAAATTATATTGTATGTTATTGCTGTAAAAATTAATTGATTTTCATTATAGTGTTATATCTGCAATCTTAATAAACTTACTGAATTTTATATTAGTAACAGTTTCTTTTTGAGTTTTCTGGGTAGATGTTTATAATATCTATAAATACTTAGTCAACAGTGGTAATATGAGCTACTTTGCTTTCTTCTTGATCTTGATGAAATCATTATAATATTTTATCACTGTACAGTATCTGATGTAACTTACTATTAAAAATCTTTTAATATTTTAAGGGAAGTCCTTGTATTCATGGTTAAGTAAAAATTTTTACCACAAGATATGTCATAATCTTTGGAATACTGATTTTTTGCCTCTAGTGAAATGACTACATGATATTTTCCTTTAATCAAGTGAATTATACTAACCGTTTTTTACATTTAGCCAGTCTTGCATTCCTGGGTAAACTCTCCTTCCTCGTGATAAGTTATATTTTTGATATATTCTGGTTTTGCTTAGTAAATACTTGTTTAGGGTTTTGTATATTTATGACCATGAAGGGATAGCCATTTTTTTCCCATACTGACTTAATAGATTTTATTATTAATGTTATAGTGACACTATGTAATAACCTGGTGACTAATTCCTTTATTCCATTGTATGAAAAAGAAATTAGGAAAAATAGAATTATTTATTCCTTTAGGGCTTAACAAGATTTGCAAGTAAAACCATCTGAGACTGCTGTCTTCTATCAGAGGATTTTAAAACATTGATTAGTTATTCTTTTTTATTTTATTTATTCTTTATTAAGGTATTATTGATATACACTTTTATGAAGGTTTCACATGAAAAAACAATGTGGTCACTACATTTACCCATATTATCAAGTCCCCACCCATACCCCAATGCAGTAACTGTCCATTACTGTAGTAAGATGCCAAAGATTCACTATTTGCCTTCTCTGTGCTACACTGTTTTCCCTGTGATCCCCCACACCATGTGTACTAAACATAATATCCCTCAATCCCCTTCTCCCACCCTCCCCACATGCCCTCCCACATCCCTCCCTTTTGGTAACCACTAGTCCCTTCTTGGAGTCTCTGAGTCTACTGCTATTTTGTTCCTTCAGTTTTGCTTCACTGTTATGCCACAAATGAGGGAAATCATTTGGCACTTGTCTTTCTCTGCCTGGCTTATTTCACTGAGCATAATATCCTCCAGGTCCATCCATGTTGCTGCAAATGGTAGGATTTGTTTCTTTCTTATGGCTGAATAGTGTTTCATTGTGTATATGTACCAGTTCTTCTTTATCCATTCATCTACAGTTGGACACTTAGACTGCTTTCATATCTTGGCTATTGTAAACAGTGCTGCAATAAACATAGGGGTGCATATGTCTTTTTGAATCTGAGAAGTTGTATTCTTTGGGTAAATTCCAAGGAGTGGGATTCCCAGGTCAAATGGTATTTGTATTTTTAGTTTTTTGAGGAACCTCCATATTGCTTTCCACAATGGTTGATCTAGCTTACATTCCCACCAGTAGTGTAGGCGGGGTCCCCTTTCTCCACATCCTTGCCAGCATTTGTTGCTCTTAGTCTTTTCGATGCTGGCCATCCTTACTGGTGTGAGGTGATATCTCATTGTGGTTTAAATTTGCATTTCCCTGATAATTAGTGATGTGGAGCATCTTTTCATGGGTCTGTTGGCCATCTGAAATTCTTCTTTGGAGAACTGTCTCTTCATATCCTCTTCCCATTTTTTAATTGGGTTATTTGCTTTTCAGGTGTTGAGGCGTGTAAGTTCTTTATATATTTTGGATGTTAACCCCTTGTTGGATATGTCATTTACAATTCTCCCATACTGTGGGATGCCTTTTTGTTCTGTTGATGGTGTCCTTTGCCATACAGAAACTTTTTAGTTTGATGTAGTCCCATGAGTTCATTTTAGCTTTTCTTTCCCTTGCTCGAGAAGATGCATTCCGGAAGAAGTTGCTCATGCTTATACTCAGGAGATTTTTGCCTCTGTTGTCTTTTAAGAGTTTTATGGTTTCATGACTTACATTCAGGTTTTTGTTCCATTTTGAGTTTACTTTTGTGTATGGGGTTAAACAATAATCCAGTTTCATTCTCTTGCATGTTGCTGTCCAGTTTTGCCAACACCAGCTGTTGAAGAGGCTGTCATTTCCCCATTGTATGTCCATGGCTCCTTTATCATATATTAATTGACCATGTATGGTTAGGTTTATATCAGTGCTCTCTAGTCTATTCCACTGGTCTATGGGTCTGTTCTTGTGCCAGTAGCAAATTGTCTTGATTACTGTGGCTTCGTAGTAGAGCTTGAAGTTAGGGAGGACAATCCCCTCAGCTTTATTCTTCCTTCTCAGGATTGCTTTGGCTCTTTGGGATCTTTTTTGGTTCAATATGAATTTTAGAAAGATTTTCTCTAGTTCGTTAAAGAATGCTTTTGGGAGAATTCTGGGAAATGGCGGTGTGAGCAGGGTGGCGGAAATCTCCTCCCAAAACCATATATATTTATGAAAATACAACAAATGCAACTATTCCTAAGAGAGAGACCAGAAGATACAGTACAACAGCCAGGCTAGAGCTGCACCTGAGGGGACTCAGCACCTCATGAAGTGGGTAGGGTACGGGGCTGTGACACAGTGGGACCTGAGCGCTCCCCCACCCCAGCGCACCGGCGGGAAGAAAGGATTCGGAGCGGGGAGGGAGTGGAGGCACGGACCCGCCAAATAACCAGCCCTAGTGATCTGTGCCGGGAGCACTGACACACAAGACACGGTATATCCGAGATTGGAGAGACAGAGGGTCAGGATCTGAGAGGGATGGGGCAGCCGGGTTCTCTCAGCTGGCTCCATGGGACAAAAGAAAATTGCGTGCTTCTTTAAAACTCTTAAAGAGACAGGGGCCCAACAGCAGAACAAAATCGTCACAGGGCACTGAGCCCAGCAGGCTGGGAGTCCTGGGAAATTTGGACAACTTGGCCAGCAACCGGACAAAGGAGCTGCACTTAGGCTTACGAGAGATCAGCAGCCTCCCCATTCATTCCCCCCGCTAGCCAGCTCCAGAAAAGGTCAGGCGGAACGGAACAGTGGAGCAACAGCGCCACCTACAGGACCCTCATAGTATCTACTACCGGTGGGTGCATTTTTATTCTTTTTTTTCTCCCTTTTTTTCTTTTTTAGAGTCTTAAAGAGCCCAGCTGACACACGTGGCGCCTATCAGCGACAACTTCTATCGCCATGAAATGACAGAGGAATATGGTACAAACAAAGCTTAGCCAGACAACCACAAAGAGGGACCCTGATGGGATGGACATGCACAATCTTCATGAAAAATAATTCAGAATAAAAGTCATAACCATACTGATGGATCTATAGAGAAATATGCAAGAGCTGAGGGAGGAAGTGAGGGAAGTGAGGAAAGACAATGTAGAAATGAGACAAGCGATCGACGGGCTTAGCAGCAGACTAGATGAGATGCAAGAGACTGTTAATGTAATAGAAGTCAGAGAACAGGAATACAGAGAAGCTGAGGCAGAGAGAGATAAAAGGATCTCTATGAATGAAAGAATATTAAGAAAACTGTGTGACCAATCCAAACGGAACAATATTCGCATTATAGGAGTACCAGAGTAAGAAGAAGAGAGAAAAAGGGATAGAAAGTGTCTTTGAAGAAATAATTGCTGAAAACTTCCCCATGCTGGGGAAGGAAATAGTCTCACAGTCCATGGAAGCCCACAGATCTCCCAACACAAGGAACCCTAAGAAGACAACACCAAGACACATAATAATTAAGATGGCAAGGATCAAAGATAAAGGCAGAGTATTAAAGGCAGCTAGAGAGAGAAAAAAGATCACCAACAAAGGAAAACCCATCAGACTATCATCAGACTTCGCAAAAGAAACCTTACAGGCCAGAAGAGAATGGCATGATATATTTAACATAATGGAACAGAAAGGCCTCGAACCAAGAATATTGTATCCAGCATGATTATCATTTGAATTTGGGGGAGGGATTAAACAATTCCCGGACACATGAAAGCTGAGGGAATTTGCCTCCAATAAATCAGCTGTACAGGATATCTTAAAGGGACTTCTCTAGATGGAAGCCTACCTAAGGCTAAAAAGATGTAACCAGAGAAAATAAATCACAGCAAAGAAAGCAGACGATCTAAATACTAACTAAAGGCAAAGAATAAAACACCTAGTATAATAAAGAATGGAGGACGAAGAATAACAAGGGAGAGAAATAAAGAATCATCAGACTGTGTTTATAATAACTTAACAAGAAAGTTAAGTTAGACAGTTAGATAGTAAAGAGGCTACCCTTGAAGCTTTGGTAACCACAAATCTAAAGCCAGCAATGGCAATAAGTACATATCTATTGATAATCAGCCTAAATGTAAATGGACTGAATGCACCAATCATAAGACACAGAGTAATAGAATGGATAAAAAAGCAAGACTCATCTGTATGCTCCTTACAAGAGACTCACCTCAAACCCAAATATATACACAGACTAAAGGTGAAGGGATAGAAAAAGATATTTCATGCAAAAAACAAGTAGAAAAAAGCAGATGTTGCAGTACTTGTATCACACAAAATAGACTTCAAATGAAGAAAGTAGCAAGAGATAACAAAGGCCATTACATAATGATAAAGGGTTCAGTCCAACAAGAGGATATAACCATTTTAAATGTATATGCACCCAACATAGGAGCGCCAACATATGTGAAACAAATACTAACAGAATTAAAGGAAGAAATAGAGAGCAGTGCATTCATTTTTGGAAACTTCAACACACCACTTACTCCAGAGGCCAGATCAACCAGACAGAAAATAACTATAGACACAGAGGCACTGAACAACACACTAGAACAGATGGATTTAACAGTCATCTACAGAACTCTACACCCAAAAGCAACAGGATACACATTCTTCTCAAGTGCACATGGAACATTTTCCAAAATAGACCACATACAGGGCCACAAAAAGAACCTCAGTGAATTAAAAAATATTGAAATTCTACCAACCAACTTCTCAGATCAAAAGGTATAAAACTAGAAATAAATTGTAGAAAGAAAACAAATAGGCTTGCAAATACATGGAGACTTAACAACATTCTCCTAATAATCAATGGGTCAACGACAAAATTAAAACAGAGATCAAAAAATATATGGAGATTAATGACAACAATAACACAAAACCACTACTTCTGTGGGATGCAGCAAAGGCAGTTCTAAGAGGAAAGTATATTTAAATCTACGCCTATTTAAAGAAGGAAGAACAATCCCAAATGAATAGTCTAAAGACACAATTACTGAAATTGGAAAAAGAAGCACAAATGAGGCCCAAAGTCACCAGAAGGATGGACATAATAAAGATCAGAGAAGAAATAAATAAAATTGAGAAGAATAAAACAATAGAAAAAAATCAATGAAACCAAGAGCTGGTTCTTTGAAAATATAAACAAAATAGATAAACCCCTAGCCAGACTTATGAAGAGAAAAAGAGAATATACACACATAAACAGAATCAGAAATGAGAAAGGAAAAATGACGACGGACCCCACAGAAATAAAAAGAATTATAAGAGAATACCATGAGAATCTATACGCTAACAAGCTGGAAAACATAGAAGAAATGGACAACTTCTTGGAAAAATACAAGTTTTCAAGACTGACCAAGCAAGAAACAGAACAACTAAGCAGACCAATCACCAGCAACGAAATTGAATCGGTAATTAAAAAACTACCCAAGAACAAAACCCCTGGACCTGACGGATTCACCTCTGAATTCTACCAGACATATAGAGAAGAAATAACACCCATTCTCCTTAAAGTTTTCCAAAAAATAGAAGAGGAGGGAATACTTCCAAACTCATTCTATGAAGCCAGCATCACTCTAATACCAAAACCTGGCAAAGACCTCACCAAAATAGAAAATTACAGACCAATATCCCTGATGAACATAGATGCAAAAATACTCAATATATTAACAAACCGAATTCAAAAATACATCAAGAGGATCATACACCATGACCAAGTGGGATTCATCACAGGGATGCAAGGATGGTACAACATCCGAAAATCCATCAAAATCATCTACCACATCAACAAAAAGAAGGACAAAAACCACATGATCATCTCCATTGATGCTGAAAAAGCATTTGACAAAATTCAACATCCATTCATGATAAAAACTCTTAACAAAATGGGTATAGAGGGCAAGTACCTCCACATAATAAAGGCCATATATGACAAACCCACAGCCAACATCATACTTAACAGTGAGAAGCTGAAAGTTTCTCACCTAAGATCGGGAACAAGACAGGGATGCCCACTCTCCCCACTGTTATTCAACATAGTACTGAAGGTCCTCGCCACGGCAATCAGACAAAACAAAGAAATAAAAGGCATACAGATTGTTAAAGAAGAAGTCAAACTGTCACTATTTGCAGATGATATGATATCGTACATAAAAACCCTAAAGTCTCCACTCCAAAACTACTAAAACCAATATCTGAATTCAGCAAAGTTGCAGGATACAAAATTAATACACAGAATCTGTTGCTTTCCTATACACTAATGATGAACTAAGAGAAAGAGAAATCAGAAAAACAATTCCATTCACAATTGCATCAAAAAGAATAAAATACCTAGGAATAAACCTAACGAAGGAAGTGAAAAACCTGTACTCTGAAAACTACAAGACACTCTTAAGAGAAATTAAAGAGGACACTAAAAAATGGAAATCCATCCCATGCTCTTGGGTAGGAAGAATAAATATTGTCAAAACGGCCATCCTGCCTAAAGTCATCTACAGATTTAACACAATCCCTATCAAAATACCAACAGCTTTCTTCAATGAACTGGAACAAATAATTCTAAAATTCATATGGAACCACAAAAGGCCCCGAATAGCCAAAGCAATCCTGAGAAGGAGGAATAAAACAGGAGGAATTACGCTCCCTGACTTCAAGCTCTACTACAAAGCCACAGTAATCAAGACAATTTCGTATTGGCACAAAAGGAGACCCACAGACCAGTGGAACAGAATAGAAAATCCAAACATTAACCCAAACATATACAGTCAATTAATATTTGATAAAGGAGCCTTGGATATACAATGCGGAGATGACAGCCTCTTCAGCAGCTGGTGTTGGGAAAACTGGACAGCTACATGTAAGAGAATGAAACTGGGCTACTGTCTAACCCCATACACAAAAGTAAATTCAGAATGGATCAAAGACCTGAATGTAAGTCATGAAATCATAAAACTCTTAGAAAAAAACATAGGCAAAATCGCTTGGACATTAACGTGAGCGACTTCTTCACGAACATATCTCCCCGGGCAAGGGAAACAAAAGCAAAAATGAACAAGTCTGATTATATCAAGCTGAAAAGCTTCTTTACACCAAAGGACACCATCAGTAGAACAAAAAGACATCCTACAGTATGGGAGAATATATTCATAAATGACATATCCGATAAGGGGTTGACATCCAAAATATATAAAGAACTCATGCACCTCAACAAACAAAAAGCAAATAATCCAAATAAGAAATGGGCAAAGGACATGAATAGACACTTCTCCAAAGAAGAAATCCAGATGGCGAACAGGCACATGAAAAGATGCTCCACGTCACTAATGATCAGAGAAATGCGAATTAATACCACAGTGAGATACCGCCTCACACCAGTAAGGATGGCCAACATCCAAAACAGAAACAACAAATATTGGTGAGTATGTGGAGAAAAGGGAACCCCCCTACACTGCTGGTGGGAATGCAAATTAGCTCAACCATTGTGGAAAGCATTATGGAGGTTCCTCAAAAAACTCAAAATAGAAATACCATTTGACCCAGGAATCCCACTCCTAGGAATTTATCCTAAGAATGCAGCAACCCCATTTGAAAAAGACAGATGCACCCCTATGTTTATCGCAGCACTATTTACAATACCCAAGAAATGGAAGCAACCTAAGTGTCCATCAGTAGATGAATGGATAAAGAAGAGGTGGTACATATACACAATGGAATCTTATTCAGCCATAAGAAGGAAGCATGTCCTACCATTTGCAACAATATGGATGGAGCTAGAGGGTATTATCCTCAGTGAAATAAGCCAAGCCGAAAAAGACAAGTATCAAATGATTTCACTCACATGTGGAGTATAAGAGCAAAGCAAAAACTGAAGTTGCAAAGCAAAACTGAAGTTACAAAACAGCAGCTGACTCACAGAACCCGAGATTGGACTAATAGTTACCAAAGGGAAAGGGTCTGTGGAGGATGGGTGGGAAGTGAAGGACAATGGGGAAAAGGGGGCATTACGATTAGCAGACATAATGTTGGTGTGGCCCAGGAAGGGCTATACAACTCAGAGAAGACAAGTAGTGATTCTGTAGCATCTCACTATGCTTATGGACAGTGACTGTAATGGGTTTGGTGGGGAGACGTGATGAAGTGGGTAGTTTAATAACCATAATATTGCACATGTAATTGTAGAGTAATGATAACAAAATAAACAAAACAAACAAACAAAAAGGAATGCAATTGGTATTTTGATAGCAATTGCATTGAATCTGTAAATTACTTTAGGCATGATGGCCATTTTGACATTATTCTATCCATGAGCATGGGATGTGTTTCCATTTATTGGTATCTACTTTAATTTCTTTCATTAGTGTCTTGTAGTTTTCAGAGTATACATCTTTCACTTCCTTGGTTAGGTTTATTCTTAGGTATTTTATTCTTTTTGATGCGACTGTGAATGGAATTGTTTTCCTGATTTCTGTCTCTGCTGGTTCATTGTTAGTGTATATTAATGTCACAGATATCTGCGTATTAATTTTGTATCCCACAACTTTGCTGAATTCAGATATTAGATCTAGTAGTTTTGCACGGATTCTTTAGGGTTTTTTGAGTATAATATCATGTCATCTGCAAACGGAGAGTTTAACTTCTTCCTTGCCAATCTGGATGCCTTTTATTTCTTTGTGTTGTCTGATTGCTGTGGCTAGGATATCCAGTACTATGTTGAATAGAAGTGGGGAGAGTGGGCATCCTTCTCTTGTTACCAATCTTAAAGGAAAAGCTTTCAACTTCTCATTGTTAAGTATAATGTTGGCTGTGGGTTTGTCATATATGGCCTTTATTATGTTGAGGTACTTGCCCTCTATACCCATTTTGCTAAGAGTTTTTATCATGAATGGATGTTGAAATTTGTCAAATGCTTTTTCAGTATCTGTGGAGATGATGATGTGGTGGATGATGTTATTGGATTTTCAAATGTTGTATCATCCTTGCATTCCTGGAATAAATCCTACTTGATCATGATGGATGATCTTTTTGATGTATTTTTGAATTTGGTTTGCTAATATTTTGTTGAGTATTTTTGCATCTATGTTTATCAGAGATGTTGGTCTGTAATTTTCTTTTTTTTGGTGTCTTTGCCTGGTTTTGGTATTAGAGTTATTCTGGCCTCGTAGAATAAGTTTGGAAGTATTCCCTCTTCTTCTACTCTTTGGAAAACTTTAAGGAGGATGGGTATTAGGTCTTCACTAAATGTTTGATAAAATTCAGCATTAAAACCATATGGACCAGGGGTTTTGTTCTTAGGTAGTTTTTTGATTACCAGTTCAATTTCATTGCTGGTAATTGGTCTGTTCACATTTTCTGTTTGTTTCTGGGTCAGCCTTGGAAGATTGTATTTTTGTAGAAAGTTGTCCATTTCTTCTAGGTTACCCAGTTTGTTAGCATATAATTTTTCTCAGTATTCTCTAATAATTCTTTGTATTTCTGTGTTGTTCATCATGATTTTTCCTTTCTCTTTTATGATTTTGTTTATATGAGTATATTCTCCTTTTTCCTTGATAAGTCTGTTTAGGGGTTTATCTATTTTGTTTTTTTTTCTTGAAGAGCCAGCTCCTGCTTTAATTGATTCTTTCTATTGTTTTATTCTTCTCGATTTTATTTATTTATGCTCTAATCTTTATTATGTCCTACCTTCTACTGACTTTGGTCCTCATTTGTTCTTATTTTTCTAGTTTCATTAATTGTGAGTTGAGATTGCTCATATGGGATTGTTCTTCTTGCCTGAGGTAGGCCTGTATTGCAATACATGCTTTCCTCTTAACACGGCCTTTGCTGCTTCCCACAGATTTTGTGGTGTTGAATTACTGTTTTCATTTTTCTCCATATACTGCTTGATCTTTGTTTTTATTTGGTCACTTATCCATTGGTTGTTTAAGAGCCTGTTGTGAAGCCTCCTTGTGTTTGTGGGATTTTTCATTTTCTTTGCATAATTTTATTTCTAGTTTCATACCTTTGTGTTCTGAGAAACTGGTTGGTACAATTTCAACCTTTTTGAATTTACTGAGGCTCTTTTTGTGGCCTAGCATATGATCTATTCTTGAAAATGTTCCATGTGCACTTGAGAAGAGTGTGTATTCTGCTGATTTTGAGTGTAGAGCTCTGTAGATGTCTGATAGGTCCATCTGTTGTATTGTGTTGTTCAGTTCCTCTGTCTCCTTACTTATATTCTGTCTGGTTTACCTGTCCTTCAGCATGAGTGGAGTGTTGAAGTCTCATAGAATGAATGCATTGCATTCTATTTCTCTTTTTAATTCTGTTAGTATTTGTTTCACATATGTAGGTACTCCTGTGATGGACGCATAGATATTTATAGTTATTATACCTTCTTGTTGGATTGACCCTTTTATCATTATGTAATGTCCTTCTTTGTCTCTTGTGACTTTCTTTGTTTTGAAGTCTCTTTGTCTGATACAAGTACTGCAACTCCTGCTTTTTTCTCCCTATTAGTTGCATGATATATCTTTTTCCATCCGTTCACTTTTAGTCTGTGTATGTCTTTGGGTTTAAAGTGAATCTCTTGTAGGCAGCATATAGATGCATCTTGTTTTTTATCCATTCAGTGACTCTGTGTCTTTTGACTGATGCATTCAGACCATTTACATTTAGGGTGATTATCGGTAGGTATGTACTTATTGGCATTGCTGGCTTTAGATTCATGGTTACCAAAGGTTCAAGGTTAACTTCATTACTATCTAAGAGTCTACCTTAACTCACTTAATATGCTGTTAAAACACAATCTAACGGTTTTTTTTCCTCCTCCTCCATTCTTTTATATTAGGTGTCACATTCTGTACTCTTTATCTATGCCTTGATTGACTTTGGAGATAATTATTTTTATTTTTGCGTTTGCTTAGTAAGCTGTTCTACTTTCTTTACTGTGGTTTTATTACTCTGTTGACAGCTATTAAACCTTAGGAACACTTCCATCTACAGCAGTCCCTCCAAAATATACTGTTGAGATGGTTTGTGGGAGGTAAATCCCCTCAGCTTTTGCTTATCTGGAAATTGTTTAATCCCTCCTTCAAATTTAAATGATAATCCTGCCAGATAAAGCTTTCTTGGTTCAAGGCCTTTCTGCTTCTTTGCTTTAAATACATCATGGCACTCCCTTCTGGCCTGTAAGGTTTCTGTTGAGAATTCTGATGATAGCCTCATGGGCTTTCCTTTGTATGTGATCTTATTTCTCTCTCTGGGTCCTTTTAATAGTCTGTCCTTATCCTTGATCTTTGCCATTTTAATTACTGTATGTCTTGGCGTTGTCTTCTTTGGGTCCCTTGTGTTGGGAGATCTGTGCATTTCCATGGCCTGAGAGACTATGTCCTCCCCCGCATTGGGGAAGTTTTCAGCAATTACCTCCTCAAAGACAGTTTCTATCCCTTTTTCTCTCTTTTCTTCTTCTGGTATCCCTATAATGCCAATATTGCTCCATATTGATTGGTCACACAGTTCTCTTAATATTCTTTCATTCTTAGAGATTCTTTTTTCTCTCTGTGCCTTAGCTTCTTCGTATCCCTTTTGTCTAGTTTCTATTTCATTTATCGTCTCCTCCACCATATCCAATCTGATTTTAATACCGTCCATTGCACTCTTCAATGATTGGATATCCGACCGGAATTCGTTCCTGAGTTCTTGAATGTATTTCTATACCTCCATGAGCATCTTAATGATTTTTATTTTGAAGTCTCTTTCAGGGAGAGTCATGAGGTTGATGTCATTTAAATCTTTCTCAGGAGTGGTATTAATAATTTTACTCTGAACCAGATTCCTTCAGCATTTCATATTCATATATGGCGCCCTCTAGTGCCCAGAAGTTCTACTCTCTGGAGCTGCTCAGCCCCTGAAGCAATATTGGGGGTTGCAGGGGAGTGGTATTGGTGCCTGGGGGGAGGAAAGAGCTGTTTTCTGCTACTTGGCTGCTATGCCTGTCTCCACTGCCTGAACCAGTGGGCTGAGCACACAGGTATAAGCCTCTGTGCTTTGCATTTTTAGCTGCTGTAGACACATCTTCCCTGCGGCTGGCCTAACCCCATGGCAGGGTTTGCCAGTTTGAGAACCAGGTGGTGCTGGCTGGAAGAAAGGTGCCCTAGGCTGCATATCATGTAGGGGGTCCATGGTGCTGTGTAGCCAGCCAGCTAGCTGGAGCACCTGAAGATCATCTAAGGAGGAAGATTTCTTTTTCCTCCTTAAATGTGAGAGTCTATATGGCAAAGCTCCCTCCTTGCTGGGCATAGTGCACCCAGAGAATTTTGTCTACCTGTCCTCTTTCCTGAGCAGTAAGCTCTGTGCAATCCTTGCCCCTTTAGCAGCCCTTTTTCTGAGGGCTTCCTTGTTAGGAAGTCTCTCAGACTACCCACCTTTCTTTTGTCCCAGAGCAGCCGGATATGGATCCCTGTTTCCACAATTGGCTGGAATCTTAGTCTCTCCAGGAATTCTGCCTGTCTTAGCTTTCCAACCTCATAATCACGAGAGTGTCATGAAAGCACCATGAATTGTAGGTTTGTGCTGCCAGAGAAAATCTCTGGAGTTAGGTATTCAGCAGTCCCAGGCCTCCACTCCCTCCCTGCTTGGTTTCTCTTCCTCCCTCTGTGAGCTGGCTTGGGGGGAAGGGCTTGGGTCCCGCTGCGCCACAGCTTTGGTACGTTACCCTTTTCTGTGAGGTCTGCTCTTTTCTCCAGGTGTATGCAGTCTGGCACATTCCTGTTTCCTGTTGCTCTTTCAGGATTAGTTGTATTAATTATATTATCATATTATATGCGGTTTTTACGAGGAAGCCTGTGTCTCACCTCTCCCACCACCATCTTTAATCCTATCTGGTTTGTTTATTCTTATAGGACTACTCAGAATTTTTTTCTTCTAGATTCAACTTTTAGAAATTTTACCTGATGGACAGTGACTGTAATGGGGTTGGTGGGGGGGACCTGATGAAGGGGTAGTTTAATAACCATAATATTGCACATGTAATTGTAGATTAATGATAATAAAATAAATTATATTAATAAAAAATAATTAAAATAAAGAAATTTTACATTTCATAGAATTCATTTAATCTCAGTGTTAAATAATTTGCCAAATCTCTCATAGGATCCCCTAAAAGTTTTTACTATCTATAGCATTAGTAATTATTACTTTTTAATTTCTAATATTGTTACTGTGCCTTCATCTTCGTTGCCTTAATATCCAGAATTTTATCAACATTATGTTGTTTTCAAAGAACAACTTTTGAGTTTGTTGATCCTACCTAGTGTTTATCTGGTTTCTTTTTTATTTATGTCTTTTCTTGAATGTATTCTTCCTTTTGTGCAGATTCATATCCTTTCCCAGTTTTCTGTCTGGTTTGCAGAATTTTTGTTGATAATTTGCCGGAATTCCTCATTTAGAACAAACAAAAGAGTTTTCCCAATTTTCCATGTTTATTAATTTTGACTTTGGTGTTCTTCATTAAAGAGAAGCTGCCAATCATTTGATAAAGCACAGTAGTAATTTTTGTTTTTTTGTATAGTTTATGTTCTGATATTTTGTCTCTATGTATTTCTTAGCTATCATCCTCAATCCTTTGTCACAAATATAGGCTCCTTTATTTCTGTAACCTTTGAAATCATGTTTCCTGTAATCTCTTTAAACCCCCTTTGTCAGTGGGATGATTTAAAGAATGAGTTTTCACTTTTCCCCAGATGGTGAGCCACTTTACCCAATATCTATGGATGATATTTCATTTCCCCATTGATTTATGTTGACAAATTTATTTTACATTAAATTTCTACATCATGATGAATCCTGTAGCCCCTCCATTTTGGTCCAATAACCAATTTCCCTGTTAGTGGAAAACACCAGTGATTTTTATTTTTATGAGTGTGCACTCTGCCTTACTGTGTGATAGGTTAATCAGCACATTTACTTTCACCTTAGGTTTACGTAGTTGTATATTTTTATTTATAATTTTAGTGAATCAAGTTTCTTTAAAAAGTCCAATGTCTTAAAATATACTTTGAAATATTTGATTCCAAAGCTCATAATATATAAAATTTACATGTAATTTTATATAAAGTAAATTAAATACCCAGGTCATTTTTGGATTTGCTGCTATTGTCTCTTTGTTCTCTTGATTAGTAGTTATATAAACCCATTTTTTGTATATTTATAAATTTGCAAGTTTATGAGTATTTGTAATATATTCTAGGCATCTTGTTAAAAAATAGGGTTTCATGCATACGTATTTTCTGCATATGTTTTTTCTCTTTTTTTTCACTGTAAGACAACAAAGGTAAGGGAATTATTTATCTTCTGAATCTGTTCAGATATGATCTTCCTCAGGGCTAGATTGCCACTTTGGGAAGACCTAAAGTTTTGTTTCACTTTTATTTACAGATATGGCCTTCCAAATTTTTTCTAAATTACTGGGTTAAGAGCCTCATAGTTCGTTGGCTCTTCAGCTCTAAAAATCTTCAAAAGTTTAGAGATTCCTGCCTAGCTTTCCATCTACCTGTCCTATAGCTTCATAGATAGGCAAATGCCTAAGGCAGAGTACAATACTGTGCTTAAGGCTATCTTTTTCTCCAACAGGTCTTTCCTTTCTAAATGCAGCAATACTGTAGGAGATTTCATTCTGTATTTTAGAAACTTTCAGATTAACTGTTTAGCTCCTCACATTCCACACACAGTAGCCAGATAGCAATTATCTCATGGGGAAATGTAGTCATGCATTTGAAACATTTCAGGTTACAACATGTTGCACAACTGCTAAGAAAATTATTTGTGTTCTCTTTCCCAAGGACTCAGCCTAAATTTAGCCTAATCTTCATCTAGTGCTGAGAATCTGCAAATGTCCCTGGGAGTGAACTGTTTGGAGATAGTTTGACTTGAGTGATGAATATACAAATGGCAAAATGATACGTGAGTCCCTTTTAGTGAGCCAATGCTCTCTCCACCCCGCTCATGTCTGTCTTTCTGCCTAACAAACTCTTGAAATCTTGGTAGTAGAAGAGGTCTTAAATGTTCTTAAAGGAATAATCAAAGTCTGGGACAGTTCAAGTGTTGTAACCAGGCCAGGTGTTTAATGACATGGAGCCCAGCTAGTATCTATCACACAAAGAAAAACTCTTCCACAGGCCCAGAATACTGTCCTTGCCTCATACCTTCAATTCCTTGACCACAAAGTATCCTGAGAGTTATGCATGGATGGTTAGAGCAAGAGTTGGCAAATAATCCCCTCAGGTCAAATTGAGTTAGCCACCTGTTTTTTTAAGTAGTCTTACTGGAATATGATTTACACTTCTTTGTATGTATACTATCTATGGATGTCAATATTAGTTGTGACAAAGACTATATGGTCCATAAAGCCTAAAATATTTAGTCTGGCCCTTTACAGAAAAAGTTTTATAATTCCTGGTTTAGTGTATGTATTTCAGATAATGTGTATTTTTCAGCTCTAGAACTTTTGTTGGATTCTTTTTTATAGCTTTAATCTCTCTTCATTGAGTTTATGCTTTTGTTTAAACATTTGAAATATTTATAACAGCTCTTTTAAAGCTCTTAATTACTAATTACATCATCTCTGCTATTTCTGGTTCTCTTTATATTAACTAAGTTTTCTCCTGGTGGTGAGTCACATTTTCTTGCCTCTGTGTTAGTATGGCAATTTTTATTTGGATACTGGGTATTATTAAAGTTATATTGATGAAAGTCTGGGTTTTGTTGTCTCCCTTTGAAGTATATAAAGATTTGTTTTAATGGGCAGTTAGTTTAAGTTTTTTTAGAGCACATATAGACCAACTATAAAAGTAGTTTAATTTTAATAAAAGTAATTTAGTTATAAGAATAGTTAGGGTACATTTAGATTAACTTTAAAAAGTAGTTTAATCCTAATGTGTGGCTGTAGCTCCAGGCTGAAGGGGGTTTCACCTCTAGGAAAGTTCACTCTGGATTCAGTAATATTGAATAACAATGGAACATGGAGGGTAAAAGGGGCTCATACCAAGCTTTATTCTCATGGTGGTAGGTCAAGTGTTAGAATCATGTCTGCACCCGAAGTCTTCAACTAGCAAGTCTTCATTTCTGCCTTAGCCTCTACTCCAGGCACTGCCTCTACTCCAGGCTCTGTCTCTGCTCCCAGCCTCTGCTTTCCTGCTTCCTATGGATGGAGCTCTTTATATAGCAACATCAGCAATAATGGTTTATTGTCACAGGTATACAAGTATGTACCTTTGCAGTAGGCTAAGTATTACAACTGCATATACACAATATACACAATAGGTAAGTAGATTAGGACAAGGTGAGGATCCTGACCATGGTAACTTCCATTTTCCCTACAGTAGTATTTCTGGGGTCTCTGCTGAATGCTCTGAATATTTTACTATGTATCTGTACTATGCTGGCTAGAATGGTGCCAGCTAGCACCATTCAGTTTATAGTTAATATACCTCTTGTAGTTATTTTCTATCTAGTAGTTATTCTTTGCTCATCTTGAGAGTCTCACTCTATTTATGTGCAGTTTAGTATCCACCAAAGACCCAGAGGAATACTGTGTAAGTGTATGGAACTCTTATCAGTTGCATGCTAACCCAAATTTAAAGCCATTGTAGCTCTCCTGAAACCTGATCTCCATCTCCTCAACTCAGTGATACTGCATTGCTCTGCTTCAGTTATTGCTTCTTGCACTGCAGTCTGAAAAGTGTCTCCAGGCAGAAAGCCAGAATGATTGGAGAGCTCACCAAGCTTGTTTTCCTTCTCTTAATCCATTGCTGAAAATAGTCATGTAGTATTTTTTGTATAGTAATTTAATTATTTATAACAGACTAGATAGTTTATACCAATAACTATATTAGGACTGGATAAGTATTAATCTATTAGTCCTGTTAGAAAAGCAACAAAATTAAATGAGAAATTCAACAGGAATGCCAGATTTTATGAGCTGAATCATGTACCCCCAAAATTCCTGTGTTGAGTCACTAAGCCCCAGTACTCAGAATGTGACTATATTTGGATATAGGGTTTTTCAAGGGGTAAATGAGGTCATTAGGATGGGCCTTAATACAATATGACTAATGTCCTTATAAGAAGAGGAAATTGGGACATAGACAGACAGGGAAGGAAGATCATGTAAAGACACGAGGAGAAGATAGCCATCTATAAACCAAAGAGAGAGGCCTCAGAAAGAACAAACCCTGCCAACAGATCTCAGACTTCTATCCTCCAGAATTGTGAGAAAATAAGTTTTTATTGTTTAAATAACCCAGTCTGTGGTACTTTGTTATGGCAGCCCTAGCAAACTAATACACAAGGTCTAGTTTAATTATTGTGGATAATTTGTAATCAGTTAATTGAGCTATAATCACTTTTATGAAAGCAAAGGGGTGGTATTAAAAATATTGAACTTCTGATAAGGAATAATCAGTACTAGTCAGTCAGAATGATGCCAGATGTATCTGTGTTCACTAGCTGTATAAATTCTGAATGAAGTGAATAGGATAAAAGATTTGTAAAGCAAATATTCTATATTCAAATAGTAAACAATGTTTTTATATGAGCAAATGTAATTGTCAGTAGTCTTTAAGGTGTCTATAAGCTCATTAAAAGTATGTGCAAAATTACAGAAATTATTGTTCTTGTTCACTTTTTCCTAGGATGTTTTCACTGCAGAAGTCAACATCTTTAGATAGTTAACAGTCTCCTTAGGATCATAAGTTAAGAAGAAACACGAATCTATAACTAGCTATAATAATATGCTGTGACTTATGCTGGCATTTAATAACAAACTTTATGATATGGGAGAATATTTTATAAAAGTATTAAAGGTATGTTCATATATGAAACAGTATTTTTTTTCTATTTTAAAAATAAAGCATAATATTTTTAATAATAATGTGCAACTTCTAAACCATTTGATTTCTAAAATACGCTTTTAAGATGCCTATCTATAAGAAAAAAAATCCATTGAAATTTAGTGTTCTCAGCACTGGGCTAAATAAAATAATAACTCACCAAGGTAATAGTGTATTGGGTCTAAAGGTCCAGAGAGACTGCAAACTGCACACAACTCTTGGCTCAGAGAAGAGTGCTAAGCCTAAGAAAAGACAGAGTTTTGAGCCAGAATCATCATATGCTAAGGTAAATGGTATTAAAAGAAATAACTGAAATGCCTAAAAGAGGGGGCTGACAATTATAAGATGAAGAGGAATCATAAGTCTTCCTAGAATTCCAGGATGTATTAATTTGCTAGTACTGCCTTAACTAAGTACCATAAACTAGGTGGCATGATTAACAGAGATTTATTACTTCACAGTTCTGGAGGCTAGAAGTCTGGAATCAAGGTGTTGGAAGGGTTGGTTCCTTCTCCAGGCTGTGAGGGAAGGATCTGTTCCAGGCTTGGCTTGTGGATGACTCTCTTCTCCTATGTCTTTTCAAAGTCTCTCTATGCATATCTATCTCCCAAATACGGACACCAGTTATGTTGGATTAGAGCCTGCCCTAATCATCTCATTTTAAGTTGATTACCCCAGTAAAGACCATATCCTCAAATAAGGTAACATTCTAAGGTACTAGAGGTCAGGTCTTCAATAAGTGAATTTTGGGGAGTGGACACAGTTCAACTCACAATCCAGGGAAAAGTTGATCACAAGACCTAGCGGCTAAGAATGCCTCTCTTTCACTGAGCCAGATGTTTATTTGAAGTCCATCACCAGTTAGATTTAGGACAAGAGTTGAATTAGATTTATCAGCATATAGTGGAAAACACAAAATAACATGGTTTCAAAAAGATAAAAGTACAGTTTTTCTCCCATGTGAAGGAAGCCCAAGCTGGACTGGAGTCTGTGGATGTTGGGGATCTAGATTCATCCTACTCTTCTATGAATTCTTCTTAACAGTCATCATTAAGACCTCTTCATACTCTAAGAGATGTGCTTAAGCTTTAAAAGTCCTGGCTGTATCCTCAGGCTAATGCCTTCTTGGAAGCCCTGAAAACACTTCTACTTACATCTCACTGACCAGAATTTAATCATATGGTTATTCTAGTTGCTAAATGTAGTATTTCAGTAGGTTATGTCACTTCCCCAAATAAAACTGCTTTTAAGGGAAAATGGAAAATGGAAAATGGGTGTCAGGTGTTTCTGCCTCATGTGTCAATGGCTGATGGCATAAAAAAACATAATAGAAAACTAAGGCCCTGTGAACAGATTGAATGTCTGTTTCTTTAGGGAAACCAGAGAATTTCCCAGGTTTTTCCGACAGCTGTTTTAAAGTTGGGAGTGGTAATCAACGGTGAGTGTAAGAGTTTCATTAACCTCATTTACCAGTGTGAAAAGACAAGTATCTCAGTACAACTCTAAATGGAAACTCTAGATATGATTAGAACTTTTCTATTCCTACATTCTGACAGTCAGCAGGATAAGAATAGCTAGGTCTGCAGAACAATGTACAAACCCACATTAGGTGTGATGTTGTTGTCAGGGCATGAATTAACATTAACGGACTCAAGGCTAGGCTCAAAACAATATAGGTTCTGGTGTGTTAGAAGAGATTTATATGTAGCCATACCAATAACAATTATGTTGTTACAAGCTTCCAGTTATTGAATCTTACCAACTATTGTGCAGATTATCTATTGTCTAATTATTACTTTCATTAACTCTTTATGGCAAGTATTACATTCTGATTTTTCCAAGTAGGACATTGAGGCTTAAATGATTTATTTTTAATGGTAACGTGATTGCTTAGTGGCAGATGTGGGATTCATGGCCACATCTGTGTGAAATCAAAGCCATTATGATGTGATGAACTCTAATTCTATATGAAAGTAGGCAATTAAGAGACATTTCTCTCAAAATCAGACAATTGGAGCTAAAACAGTTTTCCTGAGAGACACATGTCATGGTTTTCACTCTGTTCATGACATATTTTAAAGAAGGCAATCAAGTAAAATAGGGATGTGTATCCTAGACAATGTCTTAGGGGAGAATAAACTGTGTAATCATTTAATGGTCTGTGATATTGACAAGGCAGTACTTATTCTGTATGGGCTCAAGAATAGAACTGGGGAAACAAGGCCAGTGGACTTAATGTTACAAGGAGTTACTGTGTTTTTTTGTTTACTGTGATTCTGACCTATCTACTTGAAAAACTGGTAACTTCCTAGAGTTTTTTGTAAGTTTGTGATTCAACAAAAGTATGTAAACAGATTACTTGGGGATTCTCTGTGTCATACTAAAGAATGGTTAGTGTAAATGCATCTGAATATCCCTATTGTGGGTTGAATTGTGTCCCGCAAAAATATATGTTGAAGTCCTAATCCCTCTTTATCTATGAATGTGAATTTATTTGAAAATAGGATCTTTACAGATATCATCAAGTTAAGATGAAGCCATATTTGATTAGTGTGGGCCTAAATCCAATAACCAGTGTTCTAATGAGGAGAAAGAGATTTGGAGACACATAATTATGCAGATAGTCATGGAGATGGAGGCAGAAAGTGGAGCAATGCATCTATAAGCCAAGGAATGCCAAAGATAGTCAGCAATTCCCAGAAGGTAGGAGGAAGAGGCCAGGATGATTCTTCCCTAGAGCTGATGTGGCGGGAGGAAGGCCCTATTGACACCTTGATTTTAGACTTCTTACTTTTAGAACTGCAAATGAGTACATTTCTATTAAGCCACCTAGTTTGTAGTACTTTTTTATGGTAGCACTAGAACACAAATACAGTTCCTTTCAACCTGAAAACTTCTAGTCTGCTTTGATGAGACTATAGGCCTCACAGAAAAGAGCCCTAAAATTGGGAAGTTTCCAAGGTGGCAATGACCTTACATTGATTCTTAAATGATGAGTGATATTTTATATTATGTACAGAAAAAAAAGTGAAGGCAAATAAGGAGAAATCATGTGCCCATACCCAAAGGTTAAAATAGTATGTAGTTTGTAGGAGGAATTAGGAGACCAGACTGGTTAAGAACTGGGGGAGCTCGTTTGGGATATTGCAAAATAAGTCTGGAATGATTAAGTGTGGAAGACTATAGATGGTATGCAGTCCCACTATTATGATTCAGACTTTGAGGGATTTGTTGGCCAGAATGAAGGATGACAACAAGAAAGAGTATACCAAAAGAACGGTACAGGATTAATCTGGAATCACCTGGAAGGTTGATTAGAGCAGTGGTTTAAGGTTATCTCTTAAAAATGAAGTTTTGGAATTAGTTGTTAGAATACAAGAAAGGAATAAATGTAGGCAGTATTCAAGAGGGAGAGAATTACAAGAATAATTGATAAAAGGAGAGAGATACAACAAGGCAGAGAGACAGAGACACATAGAATGTGCATGTGCAGAGAAAGTGGTAAAACCAAAAATGATAACTACATGTTTTGAATCTCTGGGACAAGGAAAATAGTGAACATTTTGTTTAGATCTGTTGTCTCTCTGAGAGGTTAGAATGTAAATATTTCAGAGCCTGTCACAATTATTTCACTCTGCTCTTGAATGCAGTAGCAAAGATATCTAATTTTTCAGTATGTTTCCCCCTCAGGACCAACTGATAATTTGCCATTTCCTAATACAAATGGATTTTCATGTCCATTTGATGTCCAGGTACGTTGGACTTCATAGTGTTAATTATTAGAAACTATAATGTTTATTTTCCATTGTTCCAAATTTTTCAAATATTCTTAATCCTGAAATTTCATTTCATTTCACTCTGTTACATTCTTTAGCAAGTGAGTAAATAATATTTTAGGAATATCCAGGTATTAATGTAGTTATGAGACAGGGACCATGGACTTACACAGAATAAGGTAAGGGCCTCTGGAAAAAGCAAGGCAGGATATTTGCAGTCAGAGCAATGTAACTATATGAAAGAAAACCCCCTACCAAAACTCTGTGTTAAATATTAAGCTCTAGGGTCATTCTTCAGTAAAATCAGTTAATGTTCCCCAGATAAAGAAGAGTAGAGTAGCACATGTTTTTATTATGCTAATCATTTGTAATCATGTGTAAGATTCACTTTAGCATGCTACAAGGCCAGGCCTATGTGCTGTCTTTCTTCTTTCAGATCTGATGGGGTGGTTTTGCAAACTGGGCAACTAATTTAGCATGCAGACCCAGCTGTAAACAACATAGTAAAAGGCAGGAAGATTTTACCTTAAAGATAAGATTGCATTTTAACACCCAGGAAGTTTAAGAAGTAAGAATTTTAACTTACTCTTTAGCAAACAGACAATACCTCAGCCCACCTTGGGGGCTGGGGAGGCTGCCTTTTGATATGCTCCTAGACCAGGACCCAGGTGTCCCAGAGAGAAGCTGGGCAGGAAATTCCTTGTGTTAAGTTAATTCTAGATATTCAGACACCACTTAACAAGTCCACACCCCTAAGTCTTTTTTTCATGATCTTGAAAAATCCTTATCTGCCAATAAAACCCCTAGACAACGCACCACACCGGGCTCTCTTGTCCCCTCCTGGCGTGAGCCAGGAGCTCTTTCCTCTCGCTTTTTTTCTAAACAAAAGCCTGTACCTTGCTTTCCTACTCTGAGTGTTTGTGAAGCTCATTCTTCAGCTTCGTGAACAAGAACCCCGGAATCAATTAGAGGGAGAGTATTTCCCTTTGAATATTTTTTTTCCAAAGGAAATATAATAGTTTCCATGATAGAAAATATAAAACTGTACAAATCAGAGAGGATCTGTTCTTTCCGTTCAGGAATGGGTTTGCATTTGTAACACCCCTTTCATTATTCACTGTCATCCCACTGCAAAGGATTGCTTGTAAGTAACTACTTCTGATTTAATCTAGATCATTTTTGGTGATGAAGAGCATTGTGAAGGACTCATTATGAAGGAATGGAAATGTGTTGCTCTATTTCCACATTTTCTACAAAAATTTAAACCCAAATTCATAACTGCTTGCTAGGTCCATTGTGCAAGAGCATCCTTGTTCATATAATGTTTTTCTTAAGAATATGTCGCACCTATCACGACATGCAATTACATACATATAGTATTCAGTTCCTGGTATTTTTATTTATACAGGATTATTAGACAATTATTTTTCCCAGTCTAATAAATACTTTCCATGCCTGAATGTGATTTGAACAAATAAACACTTCATTGACCTTTTGTGTTTTTCTAACCCTAAAAAAAGGGTCATATTCATTTGTAATTGAAAATCGAGTGAATATTAACAGTTTGGTAATCAGAAAGAAAGGCTCAGGCTATTAATTATTCACCATTTGAAGTATTCTGTTTATATATAATTCCATAAATGCTTGTCCCTGGCTAGTATCTGATGTTGTGAGGAAAGGGATGTATCTAGAACTCTAATATCATTTTATATATATTTGAAAAAACATTTGGAAACTTCATTAATTTAAGTCAAATTTGTAGAGAGGTTTTAATGAGATTAGTGTACACTTCAACTTGAAGTTGAATTCAAGTGCATCAGGTTGATTCATTCTCTTGGCAAGAAATTACAGTGCTAATGAGCTGGAAGGGGAATGATCCCAATGTATTCTTTGCTGTACAATATAAGGATTAAAAATGTGAAAAAGGTTTTTGAGAATTGAATGATGATTATTAATTATTTGGGATACTGTTGCATTAGAAAGTGATTATATAAAACAGTCATTTACAGGGCTGAAGATGATCTCTTTTTCTCAAGATGAAAAATGGTTTATTTCAAATATTATTATGTATATTTAATTAATAATAGGAGAAATTTGACTTAGTAGCTCTCTGAGGATGTCACAGCTCTTTATACATTAACATCTTCATTCTAATTCCATGAGGTGGAAGATTCAGGACCTTCCGTAGTAAGACAAAATTAAACAATAGATTGTTTCAAAAATATGATTAAGTGATTGGCATACAAGTTCATTATTTCCCTGACTCAATTGCTTTGTAAATTCCAAATGTGCCATTGTAAGACCCTGAAAACAGGCCCTGCTCAGCCCTGGGATGGACGGCGACCCAAATACTAACAAGAGACTGGTCTTGATGCAAACAGCAAGAGGTTTATTGATTCCACCAGCGCGCTGGGGTCAAGACTCATAACTCACGCAGGAGCAGAGGAGTCCGACCTCGAGCAGAAATTACAGGAGGTTTTTAAAGGAAAAAGGGACCATAACCAGGGGGAGGCGAGGGGGAGGTCTGCTGATGATTCAATAGCAAAAATATTTCAATTAGGGTCTCACAGGGCTTTATCTTCACAGTAGGGTCTCACAGGGCTTTATCTTCACAGTAGGGTCTCACAGGGCTTTATCTTCACAATCTATCAGTTTTGGGGAGGATTACCTAGGCACGGGTTTGCAAGCTATTGTGTCATTGTGTTCAGGCCGGTTTTTATGACTCAGGTCAAGGGTCAGAGCCTACTTAAAATTTTCCTATTCTTTCAGGTGGTTTCGGGGAAACTGAAACTCAGGCCCTCTGATTTCTGAGGCTTTCTGGGGCCTGTCATGGCGTTAGTTTGGTCCTTTCATTCCCCACTTCTTCTTATGCATAGTTCTAATCATAGAACTAGAATTCCGTATTATCATAAAATTCTTTTTCAGAATCAGGTACGGACTGGTAATGTTGTCTTAACATTAAGATTTTTACTGCACTAATCCGTTCTCTAATAAAAGTTACTAATCTGTTCAGAATGCAAGGGCCAATAGTGAGTAACAGAAGCAGAATCAGAATAGGTCCTGTAAGGGAAGATATTAAAGTAGTAAACCAGGGAGATTTACTAAACCATCCTTCAAACCATCCTTGTTGAGATTCTCGTTCCCGCAGGCGTTTATCTAACCTTTCTCTCAGCTTAGACATGGAGTCTTTTATAATTCCAGAATGATCTACATAGAAGCAGCATTCTTCCCTCAATGCAGCACACAGTTTACCATCCTTCAAAAACAACAAATCTAGCCCACTCCTGTTCTGCAATACTACTTCAGACAAAGAAGTCAGGGATTCCTCTAGTTTGGAGATAGATTGTTCTAAGGCTCGTAAGTCCTCATCTATTGCGGCTTTCAACATCTGGAAGTGCTGAGGCCCTTGTATCAAAGCTGCAGTTCCAGTACTTACTCCAGCTGCTACTCTGAGACGGCGTAAGTGAAGCTTAAGAGGATTATCAGTCTTTTCCACGTGCCAGGACTCATCTTCCTCTGCCTTTGGTGCAGCTTTTAGGTGGGAGGCATGGATCCAGGTGGCTATTCCTTCGACCTTCACTGCAGTGGGAGTTGTCAGCAGGACTCGGTAGGGTCCTTTCCACCGAGGCTCGAGATTCCCAACTCGGTGTCTGCGTACGTAGACAGCGTCTCCCACTTGGAACCGGTGAGGGACAATGGTGGTCTCAGTGGAGTAGGCCTCTTTCAGTTGTTCCCATGCCTGCTGGTGAACTACTTCTAGGGCTTTTAGGCGGACGAACAAGGATTGAGAAAAAGCAACATCAGGGTTATGTATCTTTCCTGCTTCTACAAGGGGGGGCGGTCCTCCACACAAAAGCTCATGGGGGTTAGTCTAAAGCGCCCTGGGGTGTTCCTTACCCGGAACAGGGCAAAGGGAAGGAGAGCTGTCCAGTCATTCCCGCCGGTCTCTAAGGCTAATTTAGTCAAGGTCTCTTTTGGAGTTCTGTTCATCCTCTCTACCTGTCCTGAGCTTTGGGGTCTATATGCACAATGTAATTTCCAACAAACCCCATTTGTTTGGCCAATCCCTGACTTACCTGAGCAACGAAGGCAGGCCCGCTGTCAGATCCGATTACCTTAGGGATTCCAAACCTGGGAAAAATTTCTTCTAATATCTTCTTGGCCACTATGTTGGCCGTTTCTGTCTTAGTTGGGTATGCCTCTACCCATCCTGTGAAGGTATCTATAAAAACTAGTAGATATTTATTTCCATATTTGGCAGGTTTTATTTCAGTAAAGTCTATTTCCCAGTAAGCTCCAGGTCGATCACCCCGCAATCTTCGTCCAGGGGGGTGTCGGTTGGAACCTGCATTCATCATGGTACAAGGGATACAGTGTTTAACTACAGTCTTGACAACCTCAGGAAGTCTAATTACATAGTAGGGGGACGATTTTATTGTCTTCTTTAGGTGTTTGGTCCCCACATGGGTGAGCCGGTGGAGCTGTTCCACATATTCTTTAGCCTCCCTCTGGGGGAATATGATTTTCCCATTTTCTGTCTTTCTTAATCCTTGAGGCGTCTCTATAGTGTATCCTAGGCGATTCATGACTTGGCAATCTCCTCTAGTATACTGGAATCCCTCAGGGCTGGGCTCTGTCTCATAGTCACTCATTGCTGGCAATATTGGGGTTCTGTGAGCAGCTTTCTTTGCTGTCTGATCAGCCAACTGATTTCCTTTAGTTATTTTATTGGTGGCTTTTTGGTGCCCAGGGCAGTGTATGATGGCCACCTTTTTAGGCAAATGCATTGCCTCTAATAGACTCAGAATTTCCTCTTTATTTTTAATCTCTTTACCTGCCGATGTCAGTAATCCTCTCTGCCGATAGATGGCACCATGTACATGTGCTGTGGCAAAGGCATATCTACTATCCGTGTAGATATTGATGGCTTTCCCCTCAGCTAGCCTCAAAGCCTGTATCAAGGCTATGAGTTCTGCCTTCTGAGCTGAGGTCCCTTCAGGTAGACTGCTTGCCCACACTGTCTGCTCTCCATCTACTACCGCAGCCCCAGCCATCCTCTTACCTTCAACTACGAAGCTGCTGCCATCCGTGAACCAGGTGGTACCGTTAGGCCAGGGCGTGTCTGTAAGGTCACTTCTGACTCCAGTTTCCTCAGCCAGTATGTCTGCACAAGTGTGAACAACTGGCTCCTCAGTGTCCTCAGGCAGTAAGGTAGCGGGGTTAAGGAGGGCAGGCTGGTCAAAAATGATTCTCTCCATCAGCAGTAAGCTTTGGTAGTGGGTCATGCGAGCATTCGTCATCCACCGATCAGGAGGCTGGCGGATAACACTCTCTAGGGCATGGGCAGCAATTACAGTCACCTGTTGTCCCATAGTTAGTTTGTCAGTGTCCTTGATCAGGATCGCGACTGCTGCAATGGCCTTTAAGCAGGATGGCCATCCGCTGGCCACTGGGTCCACTTTCTTTGACAGGTATGCCACTGGCTTCTTCCAGGGTCCCAAGGCCTGGGTAAGAACTCCCCTGGCTACTCCCCCTCTCTCCTTGCAGTAGGCACATTGATCTTTGTCAAGGGGTGGTCTGCCCATGCTTCTCGTTGTCTTCTGGCCCCTGTTGCTCAGGTTCCCTACCTGCCTAGGCCCTTGAAATCCTCTTTCTTTCTCTCCTACCACTGTGGCCAAAATTCTAGATAAGTTTTTCTCCTGTCTTCTGTCTCTTCTATCCTCCCTTTCCTCTCTCTCTCTCTTCTGCCTTTCTTCTTTCTCTTCCTCTGTCCCTCTTTTGTGATACACTTTCTCAGCCTCCTTCACTAGGTCCTGTAAAGTAAAATCCTGCAATCCTTCGAGGCGCTGCAGCTTCTTTTTGATATCAGAAGCTGATTGCCCTATAAATGCCATAGCTACGGCTGCCCGCTGTCCCTCAGAGGTGGGATCAAAAGGAGTATAGCGCCTATAAGCCTCCATAAGGCACTCAAGAAAAACTGAAGGCGGTTCAGTGGGCTCCTGAAGAATTTCTCTTACCTTAGCCAGATTAGTGGGCCGTCGCGCAGCCCCCTTGAGACCTGCCACCAGAGCCCGGCGGTAGACAGTCAACCTCTCCCTACCTTCCGGAGTTTTGAAGTCCCAGTTGGGTCGAGTCAGCGGGAATCCAGCACCTATCACATGGGGAAGTTGGGAGGGTTGCCCATTGTCTCCTAAAACATTTTTCCGGGCTTCCAACAGGATTCTCTCTCTCTCTTCCATGGTGAAAAGAGACTGCAACAGTTGCTGGCAATCATCCCAAGTGGGTTGGTGGGAGAACATGAGAGACTCTATTAATCCAGTAAGTCTTACAGGATTTTCTGAAAAGGAAGCATGATTAGCCTTCCAATTATATATATCTGCAGAAGAAAATGGCCAATACTTCATGGGTTGGACTCCAGGGGGCAGCAGGGGAGGGCCATAAACTCTAAGTGGGAGGGTTACAGTAGAATCCGGCCCATCCCCAGGAGGGGCCCCTCTACGACTTTGGGTACCTGCCGCTGGGCCCCCCACTGCTGCTGGTAAAGGGGGAGCATTGGGCCCTTCTTCTTCCCTTTCTTGCACTACCGGCTGAGCACGTTGTGGTTCAGGGGCTGGAGCAGGTTCTGCCGCCTGTTCAAGATAATACGGGGGAGGGCAAGGTTCCGGCCATTTGGGAGGGGATTCTACTTCAGGATATATTTTAGGTTTCGGGGTTCCTGCAGTTCTGCTTCTATTTAGTACCAACACTTGAAACTTTGGTTTAGACATACTGGAAAAATAAGAACTTCAGACAAATATGAATATAAAGTTTATAAAATGGGTAATTAAAAGCTTTTAAAAAAATAGCAATTTAAAAATGGAAAAAATTTTCTTTGATTAGATAACCAGATTAAGTTTAAATTGGTTTAGACTAGACCTTAAGGTTTTAGAAAATCTTTGGTTTAAAAATCAAGACTATTTCTCAAAGCTAATCTTATAAAATATCAAAGCAATACAGAAATAAAGTTACTAAAAGGTTGAGGTGCCACAATTTTAAAGATCGAAGTAAACATCAGTTTCTTCCTTATAATTACAATTATTGAAAGATTTTCTATATTCAGTTGTATGTGTTCATCTTTAAAGTTATTTATGAAGAAATCTTTTCTTCAATTACAGCAATGAACTATTGCAGCTCAAAACTGGAATGGTACAAGCAAAACAACTTCACACTTTAATAAGTATATGAAAAAGATATTACCCATAGTATGATACACAATTTCAGTAGGGTCCCATCTATCCACATTTTAAAAAGACTTATGGGAGGAAGGGGTAATATATAACAATTTACTGACTTACAGGAGAGTGCAAGTGAGGGACCCTTGCTGAAAGTGTATTGCTGGCCTTGCATACCTGCTCCATGCTGACTCCCCCACCCTGCAGAAACAGTGCAGTCTCTCAAATCAAGTACATTTCCAAAGAGAGAAACAGAGAGAGGGAGGGAAGGAGAGAGGCTTGATAACTTGGGTGTGGGGGGAATCAGTGGCCCATTAACTGCAGTGGAAAAATACAGTGCAAAGTCAATCTTTGGCCCCTTTAAAAAACACTGGATACGAACTGAAAAAAAAAAGCAAATGCTTCCAGTTCTTACAAGAGAAGCTTTGCCTGTTAAGAAAGCTTATTGCCAAAGTATACAAGAAGCTGCCTAGTTTATTAAATCAACTGTCCAGCCCAAGCTGAAGGAGCAGACATTTTGTAATCCAATTTCAAAAAGTTAACAATAAATTAACAACAGACCTCTCCCCATACTCTGAAATGAGATTCTTCCATTTAGAAAAATCTCCCTGTAAATGAATACAGGCAGGCCTGAATTTCTGAGGCCAGGATCACTTGGATTCCTCCCTCCCACCCCCATCTTCTGTAGCTGTAACACCTCTGCCATCTTCTGCTGCAGGGGCTGCCCAGGGATGGCAGGGATACAAGTCCAAACCCTCTACTGCTCAGTTGTTCACTTTAATACTCAGAGAAGAGAGGAAGACAGCTTTTGTTATGAGAAATTACTTTTACACAATATGGACAAAGAAGTACATGATGAAAGGAAACAATCAAAACAGCAGTTTTCCTTATTGGTTACATGATGTAGGGTTGGTGGTCAGGGTGAGAATCGGGTCTTGGCTGAAAAACAAGATTCTTAACTGCAAAAATTAATTCTCTGTTAAAAGTACCCTCAGGAGGCCAACCTACATTGAAGGCCGGCCATTCAGTCAAGCAGAGGGTCTGCCATTGTCTTTTTCTAACTTCTACAGACAAGTCATGGGCCCTATTCTTGACGTCCGTCCAGCGGTCCAAAGTCAGAGACAAAGGGGTTGTCACAGTGTGTCCCATTTTGGTCGTTTCTAAATACACAAAAACAGCAAGCCACAAAACGACAAAAGACGCCAACAAACACTTTCCTTCTCTCGTTTTCCACAGACACGAGAGGTATTCAGACGGGGGAGGGTCCCTCCGTTGAATCCGCCCAAACCGGACCCTTTCCCTTTCCAACAGACGGGTGGAAAAATCCCCCGTTTCACACCCAGGGGCATCCCCCAGTGTTGCAGCTTGTGGCCCCTGGCACGTCTGCCTTACCACAGCTTTCCATTCCCTTACGGGAGCGGCAAGCGGCTGCCAAACTGAAAGCGCTTTTCACAGACCCAGAAAACTGACAGAACAAACAGGCGCCGGCGCACACAGAAACTTAAGGATCCTTTGCTTACCTCCAAGTGGGTCTCTGGAGAATAGGGTGGCCACAGATCCCGGACGAGCCCCCAAATGTAAGACCCAGAAAACAGGCCCTGCTCAGCCCCGGGATGGACGGCGACCCAAATACTCACAAGAGACTGGTCTTGATGCAAACAGCAAGAGGTTTATTGATTCCACCAGCGCGCTGGGGTCAAGACTCATAACTCACGCAGGAGCAGAGGAGTCCGACCTCGAGCAGAAATTACAGGAGGTTTTTAAAGGAAAAAGGGACCATAACCAGGGGGAGGTGAGGGGGAGGTCTGCTGATGATTCAATAGCAAAAATATTTCAATTAGGGTCTCACAGGGCTTTATCTTCACAGTAGGGTCTCACAGGGCTTTATCTTCACAGTAGGGTTTCACAGGGCTTTATCTTCACAATCTATCAGTTTTGGGGAGGATTACCTAGGCACGGGTTTGCAAGCTATTGTGTCATTGTCTTCAGGCCGGTTTTTATGACTCAGGCCAAGGGTCAGAGCCTACTTAAAATTTTCCTATTCTTTCAGGTGGTTTTGGGGAAACTGAAACTCAGGCCCTCTGATTTCTGAGGCTTTCTGGGGCCTGTCATGGCGTTAGTTTGGTCCTTTCACCATGTATATAATTGATGATATAGTGCATTCTATTGAAATAAAAAGAGAGCTGGGATTTCATATATATATTTTTCTATGGTCAATATGAGCTACAGAACTTTAATTTACAAAACCACTAATTATTCCAAAAGTCATTGTTATTTATAAAATGTAGTGAAATCAAAATACTATTTAATCTATAGATTCTGATGAGAGAGAGGCAAATGATCCAAGGCTTTTATTTTTCCTTAGTTCAACTATGCATTAACCAATCAGTCAATCAAATATTTATGGAGGGTTTATTATGTACTAGAAGTTGTTTTGGAGATCAATAAAAGATGGTTAAAATAGTATCCATGATTCCAAGGAATATGTGGTCTAGCTGGGAGGACAGATGCAGAATTGCATTATTACAAAACAATGGAGAACATGCAGTGATAGAAAGATGCAAGGGACATTGGCCCTTGGAAAATTTGTTCAGAAGACAGAGCTTGTCCTAGGAGCATTTCTGTTTCACCATTTTATTCATTACCTTTTCATAAGACAAACAGGCTGCGCTGTTTCCTGTACTATAGCACCCCAGCTGCCGCATTTCCCATTATCTATTCCAAGTTTGCCTCTAAGCCTTATTGCTCTGGCCATCTGATATCTACTATTAGAAGTAAGAAACCATGAATGTAAGGAAGCTTTATCTGCAGGGTCCCTGTCTTAGCGTGGCTGCTATATTTAAGCTAGACTTGGTGGCTTAGAAAGAGACTTACTTCTCTCAGTTTTGGAGGCCAGGAAGTCCAAGATCAATGTGATGTCAGATTCTGTGTCTGTTGAAAGCCCTCTCCCTGTCTGCCCATGATGTCCTCACTTGGCCTTTCCTTGGTGCTTACACTCGATGATATACGCATGGTGACAGCGGTGGGTTAAAGATAAAGAAAGAGAAAATCTCATAAATGTAAAATGTATACTATCTATATCTTCCCTCATATGCACTGCCATGATACCTGTTCAGTAAGTCCATCATCAAAATACTTGTAATTAGGAAATAAGTGATAGGCAACAAAAACCAAACATAATTTTAAACATGTTGAAAAATCACCCATAATCAATTATATTTTAGTAGAATAAGAATGAGCAATCATTTCTAAATAGTGTTGTATTAAATTTATCTAATAGTGGCATTCTACCTTAATCAATCCTAAATTGGATCATTAGTTAATAAAAATAGGCTAATTAAATACTTCTGGTTTTTACTTGTATCATGAGATAAAATTTCCTGATGAAATACAGTATGAAAATTGGATACATTTAAAGATTCCTGTTTTCAAATTTCACTTCAATGGAGAGAGCTCATTCTCAAAAGAATGGTTTTTATAAGCTGGAGCCACTACAGTTCAGTGGCTGCATTGTTTTGATTATGAATCAGACAACCAGGAAAATCAAAATAACAATCTAAAATGGCACCACTTTATTTTATGATCTGCAATGGTTGTAAATTGAGATCTTTAATTCCCTATTACAGGAAACACACAATTCTAAAACTTTCGATCTGCAAATATCCTTAGAATTTCTAAATGGAATGTCCACATTTTGCAAGTGAGTAGTAGGCCCCTAAATACTGTAGTTTGTCTAAGATTAAAGATTTAGCAGCTGACCAGAGGCAAAATCATATTTCCTGAGTCCTAACTTGTGCTTTCAGAAGTGCATCATTCAACCCTCTTTACATCAATGCATTTAAGTGGCTTTAGCTTCCTGATTATCCTTCCTGTTTTCAACACAGCCGAGTAAGCTCCTCCTTTGATGTTAGGCTTTAACATTGGCTGATATAGAGGTTTAATTACTTTACCTTCCACAGCATGCTGTGAAAAATGGGAATGGCTACAAAACCTAGAGAGGTCTTGACTCTATCTTGGTCCACTAATCTTTTCTCCTTCTAACAATGGTAAAGAAGGTTTGAAACTCCCCGAAACAACATATCTTCCACAAATGTCTTGGTAAATCATCAGGAGACTAACATCTCAGTTTTCAGAACCCAACGTTTTGGGGAGAAGCCATTCAGTGTAGGGAAAAAGTAAATATCAAGGGAAGGGAAAGTTGAAGCAGCAAGTGGAAGAAAAGAGGAAAATTGACAAGTGATTGAAAATGACCTGGGTAGTAATAGACTTTACAGTATATTTAAAAATCATTATGATTGCATGTTAAATATCATCTACTCATGCATGTGTCCAATTATGTAGTTTTTACAATTTCTTCAGTTTTTCTTTACATGAAATACGGGAATCTTTGTATTCAAAGACAGTAAATATACTTAATTTTCATAGTATTATAAAATATACTAGTTTTAGACAGATGGGATTAATTTCAATGACATAAAGAAAACATCTGTGAGGGACAATCACATTCTGACAAAGAGTGAAAGGGTTAAATACCCCTTAATTTCTCCATTTTGACAAATCTCCCAAGGCTTTTACTGAGACACTGTTTATATTTTTTGCCAGGTGGATGCAAATTCAATCTACAAAAAGGAATTAATTTACTAAGGTATGATGCATCTCTTCTCTTTTCTATTCTGGTAATTGAATATTCATCACATAACAAGTGTTGCTAATTAGATGATTATTCCATTTACTGGCAAATAATGAGCTTGCTATTCCTATCGAGAAAAAAGCAAGAGTTGAAAAAAATCAAATTTTTATTTAGTTACTACTGCTCAGATAATTTTTAAAATCTTCAAGACATAAAATGCATTTTGCTATAATGAATCATTATTCAGTAACTATAGGATTTAAGCTTTAATCCCCTCAGGAAGTGTAGGTTTTAGGTTAACACTTAGTCAATGTAACAAATCTATGATTTTAGCAAGGCTATGTATTTGCCTGAATTTAGTAGTTTGGTGAAAATAGTGATTGTAGGCACTTCCTCAATTTTTAAATTTATTTGAGGTGTGTGATTTATTTTGGGAGCTGTTTTAAAAATTTGTTTTAGGAATTTAATTATGTACTTTGTTGTTAAGCAGGGAGGCTGTTTATTCTCCTAAAAGTTAGCTGATAAAATGACTTAAATATTTAAAAAATATTTCTCATTTTTTGTAATTATTTGTCCTTTTATCACTTTGTATCCTATGTTAAGTATTATTTCTGTTGAAAAATAGTGAAATGATTGACAGTGGAGAGGCCATCTTTGATCATTCTTTATTTAAAGGCAGCCTCCCACTATACACATCCCCCACCCCACCCACATCATGCAGTAGGACTCCTGACTGAAAATAAGAGGATTATGTGAATCTGGATGCTGACTGATAAGAACATCAGTCCATTACTCTACTGGGTCTAGGACTTTGCCTTCTAAGCAAGAAATTAGAAAGTATGAATGATGCAGTGGAAATCTAGTTCAAGAGAAAAGTTTTGCAAGTTCTCCCATATGGAAATCTGTGAATGAAGTAGCCAACTACCCATGGAAGCATCCTTTATAGAGGTCCACCAACAAAGTTACACAGGTTCCATTCAGCAATTTAGTGTCTATGAACAGAGAGGGAAGCATCATCAAAAATTAAAGAAACAATCTAAAATGAAATATGAAGAACCAAGCAAGAGAAGACAAGAAGGTCACAGAGGAAACAGAAACAATGTCAAAATAGGGATATAATGGATCACAGTGAGATGTGTCTATGTGTTTTGGGTTGAAGGTAGGGGACATTCAGGATTGGATCAAGTTCTAAGCATACTAAATTCTAAATTTGCACAGTAGGATGTACATTTTAAATTTTAAAAAGAAGAAACTTTATAAGTATATCCTTTAGAAATATGGATGCAAATACCAGACTCCCCCACGCACCCCAAAAACACAAATAGTATAGTTAAGAGTAGTTGCCTCAGGAGGATGGGCCAGGAACTATAGGTTTTTTGTATTATCTGTTTTATGTAGATAATAGTAATTTAGAAAGAAATGCTCATAATGTTACTAAATGGTTTATAAAATATGTAATGAGGAAGGCTAAGCATGAATTAGCCAATCAGAGTTCTTTCTAACAATCAATGTTAATTGCTGTAGATATTCTTTGATGGTTTTAAGGCTGTACTTGAGGGAAATAAGGAGTGTTTGGGAAATTCTATCACAATTTTTTTTCCCTCTAAGGAAGGCTGGAATGGAGGGAGAAACGTATCACAACTAGCTTGCTGTGTGATACCAGAGAATTATTTAGTGGCACTAGTAACAGAATCACTTTGGCTTGGAAAGAGCAATAAAATAGAGACTCAAATCTAAATAAGGATAACGTCTTTATGTGGAGGAAGACATGTATCCTTCAAGATTTTCCTTTTGAGATATTCATAAGGTAATTCTGTGAGATTCCTCTGATGGGTAATGTCAGTTTTCAACATGTCAAGTATTCTGGTCCTGAGAATCTGCTAAAGAGAGTCGCAGCAGACTTCTAAGCTAAAATGAACTCCTCATCTGTGAACCCCGGGGACTAGCAGCATTCTGGGAGCACATGCTAGGCACTCTGAACACTGTCAAGGCTGCATCACCTGCCCACATCTGAAGCCGTCCCTTGGGGGGGAAGGGCAGCACTGGGACAGGCTTAGGTGAATCAGAAGTCATTCCTTGTATCTGCGAGGGAAGCTCTCCTTTTGAAGGTCCCTGATACTTGTGCAAGGAGATGGGATGAGTGGCTCCTTAACAGGGGGTCTGCCGCTATCATATCTGTATGCATAGTTTGCCTCCTTCTTTCTAGTACTTTTAGTTCTTATTTAGATTCTCTGACCACAGAAACGTGGGCTAAAACATTTAGGACAGTGTTACCAAGTACTAGAGATATTATGTTGCTTCTGCTTTTTACTTCTAAATATGAGATATTTGTTTGAGGTTGATATATTTTCCCATTTAAAACATTTTTTCCCTGTGTTTGTCTTAATAATAAAGGATTTTATTTTTTAAAATAAAGGTTTTGAATTTTTAATTTGATTACTTTTTTTATACCTATCATATAATTTTGCAAGTTTTCCAGTCTACATGTTGTTTTCGTCATGTTAGTATGAAAAGACTAATAGATTCATTTCATTGATAGTATATCTGTAAGATAATTATGTATTAATCATGGTATATTATCCTATAAATGCCTCTCTATATTAATTTTACTACTATTTTATATTTGGATTTATGGTTTATATTAATATGGAAGAATATCTGCAATTTTTTTCTCTTAGTGCACTCTAGTTTATGGATTTTATATCAAGGTTATTCTATTATCCTAGCTTTACAAAATGAGAATTATTCTTTATGCTCTGCAAATTTTTAAATGACAAAATAATTTTTGTTGAATTGAAACTCTCCATAACACAATGTGAGCCTGGGACCTTCTGGAAGTAGTATTTTTTTGAAAAATTAAACAGTTTCTTCCACAATTATTTTTTTGTTTATGTTAGCTAAATGTCATGTAGTTATGTAGTAAAAATTAGCCATTTTATCTAGATTTTAATGTATTGGTATAAAATTACATAATATATCCCCAATAATTATTTAATTTTTTTCTCTGTCTTTAAATGCTTGTTTTTGTTTCTAAGTTTATATATTTTTACTCAAACAGTTGATTAGGATAGCTAGAAAAATCTACTTCTGTTGATTTTATACTTCAGCTTGTATATTTGGTAGTTTGGGGTTCTTCTAGAAAGGAGAGAAGTTTATAACAATATTTAACAACTATAACATTTCTTTCTAATTGTCTTTGTAGTTTTACAGTTTTTCTTCATACATTTTCTTCAAAAAGCAATAGTGAAGAAGCACTGCTACCTCATTCACTGTAAAAATATGGCTGGTAGTTAGAGTCCGTTTGGATTCAAACCCAGCCCTTCTACTTACCAACTCTGGAATTTTGAGAAATTACTTTATCTCCTTCTCTTCCTTTTTTCAAATTGAAAATGGGCTTATAATAACACCTACATTTTAGGGTTTACTTGGAAGTAACTTAATTTATACATGTAAAGAGCTTAATACAGTACTGCTCCAATGTGCAATTACAAATCATATTAAGAAAAAACTAGGCAGTTTTATCCTTAATGCACATGGTAAGCTTTATCAATAAAAGTGACTGTCTTTGTCCTATTTACTATTTTTTTAACCTTAGATTTCATTTTGTCTGATACTTAAATCTCTCATTTTAGTTTACATGTAACTCAAATGGAACAAGTGAGAGGAGCCACAGGTCCACAGAAGCTGGTAGTCCTTTGAGAGCACAGATGCACTTTTCTACATTAAGTAAGATGCTTCCTCTTTGGGACATTTCTTCTCCCCAGACCTTGACCTTGTAGCCCAACCACTGATTTTGTTAGTGAGTGTATTAGGGTTTTCTGGAGAACAGGACCAATAAGAGATTTTTTACATACATAAATAGAGGGAGGTGGCAGGGAGAGAGAGAGCTATTTTAAGGATTGATCCACTTGACTGTGTGGCCTTGCAAGTCCCAAATCTTCAGGGTAGGCCAAAGGTTGCAAGCTCTGGCAGGAGCTGATGTTCCAGTCTTAAGTCCAAAGGCAGTCTGGAAACAGAATTCTGTCCTCTTCAGGGGACCTCACTCTTTGCTTTTAGGGCTGTCAGTTGATTGGATGAATCTCACCCATATTACCAGGGTAATCTGATTTACTCAAAGTCTACTGATTATAAATGTTAATCACATCTGAAAAAATAACCTTCACAACAACATCTAGGCTAGTGTTTGACAAAACAACTGGGCACCATAGCCTAGCGAAGTATACACACAAAAATATTAACCACAGATGGGATTTTTGTTATTAAAGTGCCATTGCCCTCAAGCATGGAGTTTAAAATTATTCTAAAATGTATTTTTAAAAATTTATTAAAAAACAAATTGCTGAATTTTGCTCCAAGCTATGATAGGGTAATAAACCATAACTTCCACCATAAACACTAAAAAATTAGAGAAAAATACACGTAAAAACATTTTCAGGCATTTGAAAATAGGCAGCACAGGACTGTGATCCCCAAGTAAGGAAAATAGATGTGAGATTCCCCAACTTTTGGGCCAGGACATAACTTCTGGCCCCCATGCACAGGACGAAGGAACCCAGACAGAGCCCTATAGCCTTACTGAAATGAGGAGGTGAAGACTGAAGTTTGGGGAAGTTGAAGCAGCAGCATTTACAGGGCATTGTGAGAGAATGGAGAAAGCTATATAGAAAGTTGGGCTTCAGAAAACACTGTAGGCATCTCCTTGAGCCCTTCTTAAATAAAAGGTCTTAACATGTCTAAAGTGAAAGTCTATAGAGCCAGCAATGAGCCACCAGGGAGTTGTAAGTTCATTATTATTAAATGTTGATGAGCATTTTGAACTCCATTTAGACAGAGTAGATAATCCTCATTTATCATGGGAAGTTAGAAGAACTCTAAGAGGGTCACACCTTAATAATAGAGCTAAAATATCTGTAGTGAAGGGTACTCCAGGTTTTTCCCATAAATACTTTTAAAAACTGACTTGAAAAGAATCAAAATAATTTGTGAATAATTAACTGGGATTCCAGTAGACAAACATCTTTACTGATTCATGTTCTTTAATTTGTTATTCCCTCTGCTTGAGACAAGTTAACTCAGCTACTCTCATTACACTGTATGTTGTCTTTTTGCATATGGCTTCTTACCCTTAGAATAACAGTTTTAAGATTTATCCACAGTGATGTGTATGTCTGTAGCTGCTCCTTTTAATTGCTGAGTATTATTCTATTATTTGGATATGCCCCAATTTGTTTATATATTGGCTAGTTGATGGACATTTGGGTTGTTTCTAGTTTTAGGATATTATATACCTTGATACCTGAACATATCTTTATTTAGATATATAATTTCAAAGTTGTGTTGTTGTATCTAGAAATGAGATTGCTAGGTGTTATGGCATGTGTATATTTAACTTTAGAAGATATTGCTATAACTATTTTCCAAAGTGGCTCTATTGATTTGTATTCCCACCAGCAATTTTTAAGATATTCAGTTGCTCTACATCATTGCTACAATTTATTATTGTAAGTACTTTTAATTTTAGTTACTGTATTGTGTGTGGATTGGTATATCATTGTGATTTATTTTAATTTCTCAAATGAATAATGCTGTTATGTATATCATCATTTTCCTATTTGTCTTAATATATTCTTTGTGAAGTGTTTGGCTCAAACAGTTGTCCAGTTTCAATGGTTGTGTATCTTTGTATTGAACTATGAGAACTCTTTGTATATTCAGAATAAAAGTACTTTATCTGGTAAAATCTTTGGCCTATTTTTAATCTGGTTGTTTGTTTCCCTATTGTTGAGTTTTTAGAGTTCTTCGTATATTTTGGATAACAGTTTTTATCAGATGTGTCTTTTGCAAATATTTTCTCCCAGTCTGGCTTGTCTTCTTCTCTTGACATCTTTTGGAGAGAATATTTTCATTTTAATGAAGTCTAGTTTATCAATTATTTCTTGCATGGATCATGGCTTTGGTTTCATATCTAAAAAGCCATCACCATACCAAGGTTATATAGGCCTTCTCCTATGCTATAATTTTGGAATTTTATAGTTTCGCACTTTACATTTAGGTCTGTGATCTATTGTGAGTTTAGTTTTGTGAAAGGTGGAAGGACTGTGTCTAGATTCATTTTGTTGCACATGGAAGTCCAGTCATTCTAACGCCATTTGTTGAAAAGACTTGTCTTTGCTCCATTGTATTACCTTTGCTCCTTTGTCAAAGGTTAGTAGAATATATTTATATGGGCCTATTTTAGGGCTCTCTTTCTTTTCCATTAATCAAGTTGTCTATTCTTTCACCAGTACTACACTACCTTGATCACTGTGGCTAGAGTCTTGAAGTTGGGTAGCATTAGACCTCCAACTTTGTTCTTCAGTATTATGTTGGATATTCTGGGTCTTTTGTTTCTTCATATAAACTTTAGAATAAGTTTGTCAATATCCAGAAAATAACCTGCTTGGACTTTGAATAGTATTGAATTCAACTTACAGATCACATTGGGAATCACTGAGCATTTTTATCATGAATGGGTATTGGACTTTGTTAAATGCCTTTTCTGCAGATTGATATAATCATGTGATTTTTATTTTTTAGCTTGTTGATGTGATAGATTATATTAGTATGGCTCCACTAAAAAGAAATTCTTCATGTAATGTTACAGTTTGCATAGTTAGAAAGGGCTCTAACAGTTTGCTTACCTGGTTGGTTGAAACATGCACCAACAGATGGCCCATCATGAGTAAACTAGAAATGCCCAAACTCTTTTGGTTTAATATAAAAGAGGGATTAGAGGTTTAGGGAGGTTGGAATATTAGGATGGATATGTGATTTAAGACCTAGTCATCCATACTGGGATAATCCATTAGACATACTTTTCACCATTCTTGAGAAATAAATTTTGTGAAAAAGCCCCAGCATACTTGAAGAGCTCCATGATCACTTTTCTCTGTAGGCCAGACCTTATATAGGGTACCACAGCTCTCAGTTGGAAAACCTAAATTATTTTTTTTAAGAAATTTTAAAGTGTATTTTGTGACCCAGAATGTGGTCTGTACTGGTGAATGCTCCATGTGAGCTTGAATAGAATGTGTATGCTGCTGTTGGTGGGTGGCATGATTAAGACATGTTCATTAGATCCAGTTGATTGATGGTGATGTTGAATTCAACTATGTCCTTATAATTTTCTGCCTGCTGTATCAATCCATTTCTGAGAGAGGAGTGTTGAAGTCTAACTATGATAATGGATTCATCTACATCTCCTATCAGCTTCTGCCTCTCATAGTTTGATGTTCTATTGTTGGGTGCATATATGTTAAGGATTGTTATGGCTCCTTTACTGTTATGTAATTCCTTTCTTTATACCTGATAACTTCCCTTGCTTCTAAATTAATATTAGTTACTCCTGCTTTCTTTTGATTAGTATTAGCATGATGTATTTTTCTCTATCCATTTACTTTTAATCTTTATGTATTTTTTTATTTAAAATGGGTTTTTGTAGACAACATATAGTTGAATCTTGTTTTTTTGTTCACTTGGATGAGCATTTAACTGGTACTCTTTTAACTGGTACATTTTGCACATTGATGTGTAAAGTGATTATTTATATAGTTGGATTAATGTCTGCCATATTTGTTAGTGTTTTCTACTTGTTGCCCTTATTAATTTTTTCTGTTTTTGTGTTCTACTCTTTGTTTGCCTTTTGTGGTTTTAGTTGAATATTTTATATGGGACCCTTTTCCTTTCTTTCTTAGCATAATAGTAATACTTCTCTGTTTTCAACTTTTCTAAGTGTTTCCCCTAGAGTTTGTAATATACATTTACAGCTAATCTAAGTTCACCATCATTATTATTTTAAATTGTCTTTTTGATTGACTGTATGTGTCATATCTGAGTCTGGTTCTGCTGAATGCTTTCTCTCTCGGAGTGTGATTTTTCTTGTCAATTTTATGACTCAGAACTTTTAATTGAAAGCTAGACATACTGTGTGAAAATAGCTACTGGTGTTAACTTTTTTATATGCTTAGAGATAAGTGTTCCATTCTTTCTGCCAACTTTTTAGCAGCTGGACTCAATTGAGGTGTGTTGTCGTTATGAATAGCCTCAGTGCAGCACAGGATTTGAGTTCCTCTACTCATACTTTGTTACCAGGTGGGTCCTGTTCCCCTCTTTCAACTAATACCAGAATAAAAGCTCTCTAAAGATTCTCCCCCATATTCCCTGTGTGTACCAGGGAGAGCTTATGGGAAAAAGCTTTCAAGAGTGCAGACTCCCTTCTATATGTGCTCCCAGGGCCTTTACATTCCATGCTTACTTCAAAAGATTCAGCTGTATCTTTACATTGGCTTATATGAAGTTCAGTGATTCCTGCCTTATTTAAACAAATGTTCATGTCCTATTTCTCCCTGCTGACATCTTTCTCTAAATTTGTGATTAAATTGTTGCCTTAAGACTTCAGTTTTCTGGTGAGTTTGAAAATACTAATTTGTAGTTTTCTCTTGTAAGGGTGGAAACACTCTCTTTACAGCTTTTTGCATCTCTGAGCTTCATTATTTATGTGTATGTCCATGAATTATCTTTAAAAATTATAATACTAGGCTTAGTTGATGCATCAACAGCATTAAAATTATTTAGAGGACAGATAAAAAAGATGTGAGAAAGAGAAATTGGGTGCTTCATAGAGTCTGGGAAGAGAGATGAAGATTAAACTGTAACTTTCAATATCTTCCGTAGTTGCAAATGAATAGAATTTGTACCTGTGAGTACCAAATACTTTATTGCAACCCTTGTTATTCTGAGTTATAATAATTTATTGCACTGTGGCAGTTTATTAATGGTAACCTTGTATTGCCAGTAAAGGTTAACTGATGCCTGTTTTTCCCTTTGAAATTGAAAAAGGAACTGAATGAGTCATGAGCATGAGAGATAAATTCCTCATCCACATTGTTCATTTAGCATCATTCTCTCATAGGATCCTGTATTTAGAAACACAGATCCTGGCCACCTTGAGAGACAATGTTCAATGCTTTTATTATTGTCCTAAAGCTTTTTCTATTTTTACGGTGTGACCCAACATTTGTCTGACTTTGAACTGGGACACCAGCCCTCTGACTGTCTTGATCAGCATCCGGTTTTCCCCTTTCCTGTGTAACAAAGGACAATTGTAAATTCAACCAACCACTGCCTACACATTAGCATTTCACAAAGTAATTGAATACAGGGATAATGATCAGTTTTCAATTCTGGTCTGGTTTAATTTTCAGCAATATGAAATTGCCAACAAATCAAGATATATGATATACATTCTCTTCACCTTTTTACTTAATAAAGCAGAATCAGATGTCCCCAGGTTTTATTGACATTCAGGGATTAAAGTCTCAGTTTCAGAAGCTATGTTGCAGATTTTCAGCCTCAAAAGTGACATTTAGAGCACTGGAGTCATGCATTGCAAATCAACTCATTCTGCTTCTTTTCTTCTTTCTGTTTCTCTATCTTTTTTCTGGCCAAATCTTAAAACCAAAATTTCATTATGGTAAAGATTATAATGTGCTGATAAAATGTAATTTTTTAGGACAAATTAATCTAATGAATTTATTGATTTTTAAATGTTAGTCAAGGATTTGCCTCTGATGTCTCCTCCAGTTTGTGTGTGTGTGTGTGTGTGTGTGTGTGTGTGTGTGTGTATTTGTGACATAGGTGTGTTTTAGTTTACTTTCAGTTTATAATCAAATAGAAAGTTCTTTTAAGGGAAATATGCATTAACCTAAGAATGAAACCTTAAAATGTCAGCATTACTGAGTCTACATTTATTTAATTTCCAAGCCATTCTCCTCAAACAGGTATGGTTGTGAACTGCCTACGTTGTTGTAGGTTTGTATCTGAGCATTTTAAGGTATTTCATATTTTGTCCTTTATGTTTTCATGGTCATGTGAAAGTTATTATGCAAGTTGGTATTAGGTTTCCTCATCCTTAAATATTTTGTTTGTAGTTGTTTTTTGGACTAGTTATTTCTATACTGTAGATTTTTATTTTAGTGGAGTTCCAATCATGTGTCAAGTATATTTTCATCTTTAAATTCCTATCTTTTTGTAACTCAGCAAACCCTTTGATAATTTAACAAGTGCCAAGGTAACTAAAGCTATAGATTTTTATAGGTGTTTATTATCCTACCTCTTTTCAAGTTGATATTTTAAAATGTATTGAAAATTATCTAAATATAAAAGCTAATTCCTATGGTATACATGATAATTAGATAATAAAATGAATGTAAGATTTAGTATCAGACGCCTTGTTTTTAAGTATCAGCTCTATTTCGTTATGCAAATTTGCTATAATCATATATCTTCTATGAGCCTCAGCTTTCTCTTCTGCAAAATAATTAGTGACAGTATCACCCTTCTACTTCACAGTTTTGTAATAATTATCTTAGTTAATGTGTGTGAAAAAAATTTTAACTGTATATTAACCTTACATGTTTTCATTGTTTAAAATATATAGATATAGATAGATTAATAGGTATGTAGATAGACGATAGATATGCTCTAGGTTTTGAAACACAAAGTGAAGTTTTGCATAGTGGTCCTGCCTGGAAAAGATTGAAGACAACAGGAGATAGTCTTATTATCATACTGTTTCATTCTTTTAGAGGTAATAACTTAATAAACAAGACACTCCCAAATTATAAGTGATTTGAAGAAAATAAAGAAGAGTGAATTACAAGTGAATGAAATAGTTGGGTAGAAGTACTTTATATTTGAATAGAAGGAAAGCTCTTGCAATGGGTGTGATATTTGATTAAAGAACTAGATGACAGGGGTAAATGGTTAGTGAAATAAGCTTACTATTGCCCAGGAATAGTTGGAATCACTATAGGTTGAAGGATTGTGGAATGAGAAAATAGAAGGTAGATAGGATCTATAATGATGATGTGGAGTACATGGGACACTGAATATCCATAGATACATATAGGCTAATGCAAGGACTGGGATTTTATCTCAAACTTTGTAGGAAGTCACTTAAAAGTCTGAGCTAGATTTAAACAAGGAGAATAAGGTGAGAAACCAAGAGACTATTGCAAAAGTCCACGTATGAGATAATGGGAATTTGGAATAGGGCCAGGTAATTGATATATAGAAAAGGGACAGATTACCGGTGCCTTTATTTTGGCAGTGAGGTAAAAAAAATATAAAAATATATTTCTAGGATTTTATTTGAGCAAACTAAATTGAGCTATATTGTACTGAAAAAATTTATATTAAGAAACTGACAAATCAAGCAATAAAAAGGCATGGAGGAAAGTTAAATGCATATTTCTAAGTGAATGAATGTGGAAGAACTATATATTGTATGAGTTCAGCTATAAGACCTTTTAGAAAGGAAAAACTATGGAGATAGTTTTAGTAAAAAGATCAGTGGTTGTCAGAGTTGGAAAGAGGGAGGAGAGAATGGATAGGTGGGGCATGGGGTTTTTAACACAGTGACAGTTGCTCTTCATGATACTATAATAGTGGACATATGTCATTGTATGTTTGTCAAAACCCATAGTATACAACACAATTAGTGAATGCTAATGTAAACCATGGCTTTAGATAAAAATGCTATTAATACCAGCTCATCAATTACAACAAATGTATAAGAATATATTATATTAATTTTAGAGGGAATTGTGTGTGTCAGGGTTGGCATGTAGGGAACATATGAGAATCTGCACTTTTCACTGATTCTTTCTGCAAACCTAAACCTGCTTTCTTAATTAAAAAAAATTCAAAACAATAAGGGAAAATTAAACATTTTCATACAAAAGAAAGCTGTATGAATTAGTTTCCAGTAGACCAGCCCTAAAAGAGGTACTAAAAGAAATTTTGTTGTTTGGAAGTTATACTACATGACAGCTTAGGTCTGTAAAAAGAAATGAAGTATGCTAGAAAAATAAATATATGTGTGTATGTCAGTGTGCATGAGTGTGTTTGTGTGTGTATGTATGACTCAGTTGGAAATAAGAGCATAGAAAAGACATGATATGCAAATAGAATTTAAAAAATAATGTAGCTGCATTAATATCTGATAAAGTAAATTTTACAACAGCAGCATTATCAGAGATAAATATGAATGTTTCATAGTGATATATTTGGAAATATTAGATAACTTATCAAGGAAACATAACAGGTGGAAAAGATGGCAGCATGAGAAGTAAGGCAGAAACCTCCTCCCAAAATTACATATAACATGAAAATACAGCAAATACAACTAATCATGTAAGAGCAACTGGAAAGAAGACTGAAACAGACTACATACATCTGGGGAAGAGTGAAGACCTCACAGAAAAGGATAAAATAGCAAAGCTGCAATCCAACAGGACCCAAGCCCTCTCCTAACCCCAGCTCACAGGTGGGAGGAAGAAAAATGGAATGGAGGGATTAGAAGCCCAGGGCTGCTAAACACCTACCACAGAGATCTGCTTGGGGAGCATGAACCCACATTACATGATGCTCTGGAAATTAGAGGGGTTTGAAAGCAAACACAGGTGGAATACTTGGAGAGACTGAGATTCCAGCCACTAGTGGAGAACAGGTACCCACAAATGGCTGCTCTGGGACAAAAGAAATGCGGGCACTTTGACTTACCAACAGCAAGAGGGGTGCTAAATGGGTAAGGATTACACAGAGCTTGCTGCTCAGGGGAAAGTACAGGTGGACAAAATTGTTTTGGCACACTCAGTGCAGCAGGTTGGGAACTCTTGGGAGTTTCAGGCAGTCCATCACCCTGCCTGGCTACACAGTGCCAGGGCCCTGCACTGTGATTTGCAATCTGCCACTCCTTCCACCTGGCTGGCAACATGTTCTATACCTGCTGCCTCCGTAATTGCACCAGACTACGCAGAGGGCAGCCCCGCTGATGGGAACTATAGGGGCATAGCATAGAGCATCCTGCCTGCAGGCTCAGCCCACTGACGCTGGCAGTGGAGGCAGGCATTTATGCCGGGAAGCCAGAAAGAGCTCTTTACTCCTGGTAGGAGCTGGCGCCATGCGCCTGTGACCCCAATCATCACTCCAGGTGCTGGGCATCAACAGAGAGGCACGCTTCTGTGCACTAAACGGCACTGCCTACACGAAGTTATTATCCCATAGTAATCATTAGAAATATGAAATGGCAAAAGAATCTTGAATAAACCACAATCCCTCAAACACCAGAAAGAGGTCTAAGTGAAACTGAAATCACCAATCTTCTTGATAAAGATTTCAAAATGAAAATCATAAACATACTCATGGTGTTACAGAAAAATTTTTAAGATCTTGAGGATTTCAAGAAATAGAACCTTTGAAAAGTACAGTATCTGAAATGAAACATACAATGGAGGGATTTAAAAGCAGATTAGATGAGGTAGAGAGAGGAGACCATCAATGAAATAGAAATTAGAGAACAGGAATACAAAGAAGCTGAGGCACAGAGAAAAAAAGGATCTCTAGAAATGAAAGAATATTAAGAGAACAGTATTCACATTATAGGGGTACCAGGAGAAAAGAGAGAAAAAAGGGATAGAAAGTGTCATGAGGAGGTAATTCCTGAAAGTTTCCCCAACCTGGGGAAGGAGATAGTCTCTCAAGGCATGGAGGTGCACAGATCTCCCAACACAAGGGACCCAAGGAAGACAACACCAACACATATAATAATTAAAATGGCAAAGATCAAGTTTAAGGACAGAGTATTAAAAGCAGCTAGAGAGAGAAAAAAGATCACATACAAAGGAAAAACCATCAGGCTTCTCAGCAGAAACCTTACAGGCCAGAAGGGAGTGGCATGATATATTCAGTGCAATGAAACAGAAGGGCCTTGAACCAAGAATACTCTACCCAGCAAGGTTATCATTTAAATTTTAAGGGGGTATTAAACAATTTCTAGATAAGCAAAAGTTGAGAGAATTTGCCTCTTACAATCCATCTCTACAGTGTATTTTGGAGGGACTGCTGTAGATGGAAGTGCTCCTAAGGCTAAATAGCTGTCACCAGAGAAAATAAAACCACAGTAAAGGAAGTAAACCAATTAATTGTGAGTTAAGTTAGACTTCTAGATAGTAAAGAAGCTGCCCTTGAACCTTTGGTAACCATGAATCCAAAGCCTGCAATGGCAATAAGTACATATCTATCGATACTCTAAATGTAAATGGACTGAATGCACCAATCAAAAGACATAGAGTTATAGAATTGATAAAAAAACAAGACCCATCTATATGCTGCCTACAATAGATTCACTTCAAACCTAAAGACATACACAGACTAAACTGAAGGGATGGAAAAAGATATTTCATGCAAACAATAGGAAGAAAAAAGCAGGAGCTGCAGTACTTATATCAGACAAAATAGATTTCAAAACAAAGAAAGTAACAAGAGACAAAGAAGGACAGTACATAATGATAAAGGGGTCAGTCCAACAAGAGTCCAACCATTATAAATATGCACCCAATATAGGAGAACCTGAATATGTGAAACAAATACTAACAGAATTAAAGGTGGAAATAGAATGCAATGCATTCATTTTAGGAGACTTCAGTGTACCACTCACTCCAAAGAACAGATCAACCAGACAGAAAATAAGTCAGCAGACAGAGGCACTGAACAACACACTAGAACAGATGGACCTAACGGACATCTACAGAACACTCAACCCAAAAGCAGCAGGATGCACATTCTTCTCAAGTGTACATGGAACATTTTCCAGAATAGATCACATACTAGGCCACAAAAAGAGCCTCAGTAAATTCAGAAGGATTGAAATTGTACCAATCAACTTTTCAAACCACAAAAGTATGAAACTAGAAATAAATTATGCAAAGAAAACAAAAAAGCACACAAACACATGGAGGCATAACAACATACTACTAAATAAACAATGGATCAATGGCCAAATAAAATGAGAGGTCAACAAAGATGTGGAGACAAATGAAAACAACAACGCAACACCCTAAATCCTGTGGATACAGCGAAGACAGTTCTAAGAGTAAAATATATTGAAATACAGGCTTACCTGAAAAAAGAACAATCCCAAATGAACAGTCTAAACTCACAATTATTGAAACTAGAAAAAGAAGAACAAATGGGGCCCAAAGTCAGTAGAAGGAGGGATATAATACAGATCAGAGCATAAATAAATAAAATCGAGAAGAATAAAACAATAGGAAGTATCAATGAAACTAGGAACTGGTTCTTTGAGAAAATAAATAAAATAGATAAACCCTAGCCAGACTTTTCAAGATAAAAAGAGTGTACGCACATAAACAGAATCAGAAATAAGAAAGGAAAAATCACTAAGGACACCACAGAAATACAAGGTATTATTAGGTAGGTAATACTATGAAAAATTTTATACCAACAAATTGGATAACCTAGAAGAAATGGACAACTTCCTAGAAAAATACAACCTTTCAAGGCTGACCCAGGAAGAAACAGAAAATCTGAGCAGACCAATAGCCAGCAATGAAATTGAATTGGTAATCAAAAGCTACCTAAGAACAAAATTCCTGGACCAGATGGCTTCATTGCTGAATTTTATCAAACAGAAAATACCTGCTACCCATCCTCCTTAAAGTTTTCCACAAAGTAGAAGAGTAGGGAATACTTCCAAACTGTTTCTATGAGGCCAACATCACTCTAATAACAAAACCAGACAAAGACACCACAAAAAAAGAAAATTACAGACCAATAATCCTGATGAGCATAGTTGACAAATACTCAGAAAGATATTAACAAATTGAATTTAAAAATACATCAAAAAGATCATCCATGATGATCAAGTGGGATTAATTCCAGGGATGCAAGGATGGTACAATATTCAAAATCCATCAACATATACCACATCAATAGAAAGAAAGACAAAAATCACATGATCACCTCAATAGATGTTGAAAAAGCATTTGACAAAATTCAACATCTGTTTATAATAAAAATTCTCAACAAAATGGGTATAGAGGGCAAGTACTTCAACACTGAAGGCCATATATGACAAACCCACAGCCAACATCATACTTAACAGTGAAAAGCTGAAAGCTTTTCCTCTAAGATGGAAACAAGACAGGATGCCCACTCTCACCACTCTTATTCAACATAGTATTGGAAGTCTAGCCACGGCAATCAGACAACACAAAGAAATAAAAGGCATCCAGACTGGTAAGGAAGAAATTAAACTGTCACTGCATACAGATGACATGATGTTGTACATAAAAATCCCTGATGAATCCACCCCAAAACTACTAGAACTAATAACTGAATTCAGCAGATTTGCAGTATACAAAATTAATACACAGAAATCTGTGGCATTTCTATATACTAATGTTCATTTAGCAGAAAGAGAAATCAGGAAAACAATTCAATTTACAATTGCATCTAAAAAATAAAATACCTAGGAATAAACCTAGCCAAGGAGGTGAAAGACCTATACCCTACAAACTATAAAGCACTCATGGGGGAAATTAAGAAGACACCAATAAATGGAAATACTGTCCTCATGCATAGGAAGAATTAATATTGTCAAAATGGCCATCCTGCCTAAAGCAATCTACAGACTCAGTGCAATCTCTATCAAAATACTAACAGCATTCTTCAACAAACTAGAACAAAAGTTCTAAAATTCATATGGAACCACAAAAGACCCCGAATGGTCAAAGAAATCCTGAGAAAGAAGAATAAAGCTGGGGGGGTTACCCTCCCCAACTTCAAGCTCTACTACAAAGCCATAGTAATCAAGACAATCTGTTACTGGTACAGGAACAGATCCATAGAACAGTGGAACGAAATAGAGAGCCCAGATATAAACCCACACATATATGGCCTATTAATATGATAAAGGAGCCTTGGATATAAAATAGGGAAATGACAGCCTCTTCAACAACTGGTGTTGGCAAAACCAGACAGCTACATGTAAAAGAATGAAACCAGATTATTGTCTAACTCCATACACAAAAGTAAACTCAAAATGGATCAAGACTTGAATATAAATCATGAAACCATAAAACTCTTAGAAGAAAAATAAGCAAAAATCTCCTGAATATAAACATGAACAACTTTTTCCTGAACACATCTCCTCAGGCAAGGGTAACAAAAGCAAAAATGAAAATATGGGACTACATCAAACTTAAAAGCTTCTGTAGAGCAAAGGATACCATCAGTAGACAAAAAGGCATCCTACACTGTGGGAGAATATATTTGTAAATGACATATTTGATAGAGGGTTAACATCCAAAACATATAAAGAACTCAATGCATTAACCCCAAAAAGCAAATAACCCAATTAAGAAATAGGTGGAGGATCTGAACAAACACTTCTCTAAATAAGAAATTCAGGTGGCCAACAGACACATGAAAAAATGCTCCACATTGCTAATTATAAGGGAAATGCAAATTAAAACCGCAATGATATATCACCTCACACCAGTTAGGATGACCAAGATACAAAAGACAAGAAACAGCAAATGCTGGTGAGGATGCAGAGAAAGGGGAACCCCCCTACAGTGCTGGTAGGAATGTAAGCTAGTTTAACCATTGTGGAAAGCAATATGGCAGTTCCTATAAAAACTAAAAATTGAAATACCATTTTACCCAGTCTTTCCACTCTTAGGAATTTACCCAAAGAAACAAGATCCCAGATTCAAAAGAAATATGCACCCCTATGTTTATGGAAGCATATGTACAATAGCCAAGTGTCTTGCCAATGGGTTTCAGCCCCGGGCAAGTTCACTATGGATTCAATGTGACCAAAGAAATGACAATAGAATGTTCTTGGGGTGAAAGGGTTATACCCAACTTTATTTCCATGCTGACAGGTCAATCACTAGAATCCCATCCACTCAGAGCGAGTCTGCATGCAGCAAGACAGTCTCTGCCTCTGGGCCTCTCTGCCCATGTAACCATCTCAGTCTCTGTCCTCAGCACTGCCACCACTCCAGCCTCTGCTCTCCTGCAGCCTTGCAGCCCTGCCACCATGTCACCCAGAGCACTGGGCTGGGCTTTTTATATAGCGTCAATAATGATGTATTGTCCACACATGTGTAGTGAGCTAGCCAACCAGGGCCAGGTGAGAATCCTGGCCACAGGAACCTTCACTTTATCCACACCAAGATATGTAAGCAACCTAAGTGTCCATCAGTAGATGAATGGATAAAGAAGATGTGGTACACATACACAATGGACTATTATTCAGCCATATGAAGAAAACAAATCTTACCCTTTGCAACAACATAGATGGAGCCAGAGGTAATTACGCTCAGTGAAATAAGCCAGGCAGAGAAAGACACGTACCAAATGATTTCACTCACTTGTGGAGTATAACAACAAACCAAAACTGAGAACAAAACAGCAGCAGGCTCACCTACTGCAAGAAGGGACTTGTGGTTACCAAAGGAAAGGGAGTGGGGAAGTTGGGTGGGGATGGAGGGAGAAGGGGATTAAGGGGCATTATGATTAGCACATATAATGTAGGAGGGGGGCACTGGGAAGGCAGTATAGCACAGAAAAGCAAGTAGTGACTCTATAGCATCTTACTATGCTGATGGAGAGTGACTGCAAAGGGGTGTGTGGGGGACTTGATAATATGGGTGAATGTAGTTACCATGATGTTGCTCATGTGAAACCTTCATAAGATTGTATATCAATGATACCTTTAAATAAATAATAAAACCTCCTAGATGAGATAAATACAATAAACACGTGGAACGCCTTTAAAACAAAATAATAACAGTCCATATTACACTGTTACCTATTTAAAAATATTCAAGACATATGAATTAAAAATTGGCAGAAAAGGAGAAAAACGGTAGTACAGAATATCTGGATATTTTATTACCTTGGTATTTTATAAAACAAGTAGGCATAAACTTAGTAGTAATGTTCAATACTTGAAGAACACCATCCACCAATGTGGTGTAATGACTTGTATAGAGTGCTATCCCCAAATACAGAAAACATGTTCTTCTAATTGCACATGGAAATATTTACCAAAATAGTCAATAGACTTGACCATAAGAAAGGCTCAAACAATACCAAAGAACTAAAAGCCTAAGATATATGTTCTGTACTGTTGATGGTATTAAGTTGGAAATTATTTACATTAACGTACTGATAAAAATCTGTAAGTATGTGAAAATTTTAAAACACATTTGCAACAAAGTGTGACTCAAAAAATTATGAGAAAATTCACAAAATATTTTGAAGTGAATGATATGAGAAACAGAACGTTTGTGTGTTGAAATTAAGCAATGATTAATGGAAATGTAAAGTGTTAATAACATTTAATGTAAATGCTTATATTGTAAAATAATTAATTACTTTAGACTCCAAAATAAGAAACTAGGGACAGAAAAGTATATTAAACATAAAGAGAGACCATCATAAAAATAGGGGTGAAAATCAGAGACATAAAAATCGAGAAACAATTAAAAAAAAATCAAACATCAACATTGATTAGATTAATACAATTAATAAACCCACGGTAAGACTCTTCATGATGGAAAGAGTAAAAAACACACATAATTGAAAGATCCTATAGACATTAAAATAAGATAAGGGGATAATAGAAGCAAAAGGCCTAATAATGATACAACCACAATATACTGTAAATCTCAAACACATTTTGTTTGGTGAAAGAATCCAAACACACCAAAAAAAATTTTGCAGTGTGACTGCATTTATGTGAATTCTAAGAATCGGCAAAATTAACCTCTGGTAACAAAGTGATTTAGACAATTTGAAAAATTGAGTTGGAATGAATGAAGCATTTACTGGGAATTGGCACAAGAGAATTTTCTGAGATGATGAGAATGTGTTTTATTGTCTTTTGGGTGGAAGATATACATGTTTATTCAATATTAAAACTCACTGTGTGGAGTTTTGAGATCTTTGCATTTTATTTTATGTAAATTATACTTAAAAAAAGGATTTTTTTGTCAGGTCTACGTCACTTTCTACCATTACAGACCACGATTTATTAGTCTCAGTAATATTTTTAGTTGTTTTTACATTAATGTTTCTTAATATATGTGTTGCAGTGTGTGTGTGTGTGTGTGTGTGTGTGTGTGTTTTCAACATAGTTGATGTTGAGGCAATGGAGATAAGCGTATTTCCAGTATAAGAATATAATCCAGAATATATTTCAGCATATGCAAAGCTGTGGTTGATTCTTGCTACGGTCTGAATATTTGTATCCTCCCAAAATTCATATGTTGAAAGCCTATCTCCTAAAGGTGATGCTAGTAAGAGTGTGATTTTAGGAAGTACTTAAATCATAAAAGTGAAACCATCATAAATGAGATTAGTGCCTTAAAAAAGAGGCTTCAGAGAGATTACTAGCTACTTCTGCCATGTGTGGACATAATAAGGAGTTGCCAGTCTGCAACCTGGAAGTAGGCCTTCACCATTACCCAGCACACAGGTACTGTGATCTCAGACTTCCAGTTTTCAGATTGTGAGGAATAAATTTTTGTAATTTGTAAGCTCTCAGTCTATGGTATTTTGTTAATAGCAACCCAAATGGACCAAGACAACTTTCTTTGCTTTATTCAGTTTGCTTTGACCTGATATTTATTAGAGACTTGATATGGATTTTCTAGATAAAAATTCATGTATGTTAAGAAAGGAATTTCTGTGAGGTATCTAAGTATGAGAAGTATACCTGCTTGAGTTTCTTTTTTCTTTATTCCTTAAAATTAACCCCAGTGCTACATGATATTAGGTAGTTCAAATAAATAAATTAGACTTAATTAATTGAATATATACATAGACATCCAAGTCACCAGTTGGTTCATGGTTTTTTATTCAATAAGTACAGAGAAAAAGGAGAAGAAAGATACCTGGTCTGTTTTTAACAGTTGCAAAGGTCCTGTTTTCTTATATGAATGATAATGATCCCACTGAACTGAATAACGATTGTTCTCATTCTTCTCACAGCTGGCAGATAATATGGTAGAGACAGTCCTAATTACCTGATGGTCTATGAATAAACAAGGGAAAGATCAGTAGTTTGGCGATTTAATCACTGAATAAAATTAGTGTGGGGCCCATTAATTTCCCTTTTATAAACAAATTACCATAAAAAGGCTTTTTAAACTGATTTTAGCATTATTACTACTATTTAGAAATTTTAAATAATATTATAGCATTTTCCTCCAATTACAAAACTGTTGAACACTTTCTCTGCTGGAAATGTTATTGAGAAGCTGTTTAAATTACTGAAGCATTTATAAAAATCAACTTAATTGAGGTATAATGCACCGCTTTTAAGTATACATTTCAATGAGTCTTGACAATTTTGTACACCCATGTGAGAACCATGCAGTCATGAAATAGAACATTTCTGTTACGTGTGCCCATCTTGGTCATTTCCACCCTCACCACCCCCAACCAGGCAACCACTGATGTGTTTTCTCTTTCTTTAGATTCTGTCCCTATAGATTATTTTCATATTTTTTTCGTCCTATTTTCTCTTACCTGGCAAGTCCCTCTTCCAATGATAAAGAGATCAACTAATGTTATATCTGAGACCCAAATAGACTGATTTTTCTTTTTATTAGAAATTACAAATACTTACTTCTTTTCCACATTCATCTAGCAGCTTCATGTGGCCCTATTATAGTACTGTGATTGAATTAAATATTCAGTTACGAATTGGTTTCATTATATAGCCCACACAACAGCAGTCATTTGACAGTTGAATTTGTGCCATGCTTTAGGTACTGTGCCAAATGCTGATGTATAAAGTTAGGGAAAATATCCACTGAAGGACATAACGTGTAGCTGGTGATAAGTGATGAGTGAATACAGGGGCTTGTGGGAAATCATATAGGAATATGCAGCACAGTCTTGGGGCTCGTACAAAAATTTTGAAGGAAGTGACATCTCACCTGAGACTTGAAGAAAGTACAAGAATGTACAGGTGAAGGGGAGGAAAATAATTTCACTCAGAATACAGAGGCAAGAGCCAACGTTCCGCTGAAGCCCAAAGTTGTAAGGTAAAGAATAGAGCTCTTGAAACTTGCCTTTGGGGATTTGTACTGAGGGCAACAGAAAGCCACAGAAAGCATTTGAGGGGTGAGGTCATCATCATATTTGATATTTTGGCAAGATTATTTTGACTTTTATGAAGAAAATTAGAGTATATGTTTCAAAGATGATGTTAGTATAAAAAATGATATAGGTTTGAAACTGTTTTCCCATATATTACCACTGCCTTCATATCTGACAGGTGGCTATAGTTCTTTTCATTATATTCTTCATTGAGCACAATTCTCCCAGCTTTAATAAGAATTGTGACTATACTATAGTTTTTCAACCTTATTTCTGCTTTTGTTTTGTTTAAGCAATCGAAGTATTGTCGTATTTCATGAGATTATCAAACACATGCAGACACACATTAGGATTTGGGAGTTGGAGGGAAATTCCTTGAACTAAAACACAGAATTTACTTTTGCATAAGAATTACAATTTTTGAATGATATAATACTTACTATTTTGCCTAACAATTGCTTTCTATGAATGGACAAACAGCATAAAATGGATAGAATCTAGCTTTCAGTAAACTTAACTATTTTGCTTAACAATTGCTTTCATGAATGGACAAATAGCATAAAATGGATAGAATCTAGCTTTCAGTAAATTTACCCAAATAGCTTCACCACATAGCTTCCAGGGTAGATTGTGGAATATGGTTATTTCTAAGGACTTTGAATTTTCTAAATTAGATTTAAGGAACCACAAACTAGAAAGGACACTGGTATAGAAGGAGACTGGGTCTAGATCAGAAATTGACACTATCAATTTCTCATGTTTGTGAACTTCTTCACTTGTTAAATTAAGATATTGGAGTAGAAAATGCCCTATAATAATTGCATTGTAAAATTTAATAAAAACTTAAAGGCAAGCTATATTTTGTTCTGTATGTCTTAATCTGTTTCTTCCTTACAGTGTCAAGTGAACTCTTAGCGTCGTGATGTTCCAAAGCTAGAAAGGTCTTGGTGCTGCTCAAAGCCATTTCTTGAATCAAATTTGAACTTAAATTTTCATATTCTGTTTTGCAAAAGCATGAAATCTCTCACTGTGGCAATTCTACTACTTCTGATTTTGCTTATGTAGCTTTTTCTCATAATAGTAATTGACAAAGTAAAAAATAAATGAAAATGGCTTCCAGAAACATGGATGACCAACCCGATCAATAATTCCTTTCTTGAAATATACAAAAATGCTGGGTAAAAAAAAAAAATCAACGTTTTAAAAAGAGAGGAATTCAAGTGAAAATGAAGAAACTCCAGATGCTGGACTGAAGAGGGAAGTCAGAGTGGGAATTGAAGGGTCATGATATAACTAGGAAATGACCTGGAAATTTGAATGAAATTAAAATTATCCTACCAGAAGAGACTATGTTTTAAATGAGGAAATAGGCATGCAGTCTTATCCCTTCAGAGCTGAACCTGAAAGCCCTACTATATGCAAGAATGTCTCTCATTAAGACATTGACTGTGGAAACTCAGCACACTGAAGGAGTTAAAAAGCATATAGTCTTCCCAAGACTCTGAGAGAAGTTTGGGGACTAGGTATGGGAGGAGGGATCTGATAAGATATTTAAACTCTCCCCTAAAACCACATGAAGATATGAGATCCAAATGCCTGAATTTATATTTTATCAATCCAAGACATACAGTAATTTATGACTATAAATTAGTGTTAAATAGAAGCAGTTTCAGTGTAAGCTGTGGACACCAGTAGAGGAAAACTTCTGCAAGGCTGCTGATGAAGTAGGTCACATACCATTCAGAGATGGAAACAAACAAACCCAAACTAAGCCTTGGCTGGAGAAGAGCTCACATTTTAAACTTTGCAATCAGAGTAGCTAACAATTCATTTTAAGGAGGAATCATTAGAAATTGCAAACAGAAGAATTAAAACCACCAAAATTGATATGATGAAACAATTTATAAGAAATTTAAAAGAAGTGTGCATATAAAAATTAAATAAAAGGGAATACAACTATGGTGGAAGTTATAATAAAAACAGATATTTTAGTGAAATGAATAGAAATTATAGAAACAAAGAAAAAGCATTTCATAAGAGCTATAAAAATCTAGAAAAATATCTATTTATATATTTATCTATATCCATATTTTCATATCTGTAGCTATATATCCTTGATATTAAATAATGAGTGGACAGTTGAACAGTAGAAGCACAAGATTAAATATAGCTAAAAGGAGACAGTTTAAAACTTAATATGAATCTGGGGAAAATATGTAAAACAAACAGAAGGAAAATATGAAAGGGCAGATAATGACCAATTATCTGGAATAGTAATGCAGAAGATAACATTAGAAAGGGGAAGAGATAATATTCATAGAGATAACAGACACAATTTTTTCAGAATTAAAAAGAAAAAAATATTTAGTTTAAGAAAAATAATAGATGTTTATAAAGATTAATAAATATGATTTAATCCCTGCAAATATCAGAGTGAATACCAAAAAGAAATTTCAAAGTCAGACAAAAAGAAAGATTATTTATACAAAAATGACAGACTTTACAGCAGACTCTTATCAGATAAATAGAGGGCAAGAGACAAAAATAATACATGTCAAATGCTGAGGGAAAAGTAATTATCAACCTAGAATATGTTGTTCACTACTGGTCAAAATGAGGATAAAACAAAGAGCTTAATGCATAGAAAAAAATCACCACTTAGAGATCTCTATTGAGAATTAGTTTGAGATATATTTGTTAACAAGAAAACTGCAAAGAAAAAATGGAATACATGATATAATAGTAAACAAATATCTTAAATCTAGATAATAAATATGTGGGATTTAAAAACATTAGAATTAAAATATTATTTTGTACAATATGGAAAATTGATATAATCCAAGTTAAAGTTTTAAGCTCTTTGTAATTTTCCGGAAGAGACAAGATTAACAACTGTAAATAGGGAGAACTACTTGTCAAGAAACATGCTGATTCTCAGATATACTAACAAAAAACCATATTAATATTCTTAAAAAGTATGGATTGTTAGTATATGACTATGTTCTTTTAAAACAGAAAATAATGGACTATTTCCAATCTATTAGTTGAGGGAAAATTAGACTTAAAAAAGTGCATGTGGAGAAAGAAACAAAAAGCTTAGAAAACCTTTGGAAAAATCTGAAAAGAGAAAAGAAAAACAAGAGGTAAATAAGGTTAATAGAAAACAACAAAAAAAGATGGTGGAAATTAATTCAAGCATATTAGCAATCAGTATATTATAATTATGTTATAAGTATTTTAAGATTAGATTCAAGAGAGAGAGACCTGAAACATGTCACAGACAAGGTCAAAGAAAAAGCAAATAGATATCCTGAGATGATAATAACAACCATAATAGCAACAACCAAATAAACTGTCATATTATTAATAGTAGATGAACTGATGGTGATTGGATATGAGGATAACTGTTTGATTTTAAAATAAATAATAGATGAAAAAATAAAATAATCCTTGATCCTTATGGAAAGACTAATAGAAAAGAGTCAAACTATTTCAAATTAAGAGTTAAGAAAAAAAAGGAATAATAAATAAAAATGGGAAACCCCTTTTGGAGATTATTAACACAGTAACTCAATTTGATAAAGTAGATTGCAAACATTAGTGTGGTTATAAAAATTTTTGAACAAGGGGTTAACATCCAAAATATATAAAGAACTTAAATGCCTCAACACCCAAAAAGCAAATAACCCGATTAAAAAATGGGCTGAAGATATGAACAGACACTTCTTCAAAGAAATTCAGGTGGCCAACAGGCACATGAAAAGATGCTCCACATCGCTAATCATCATAGAAATGCAAATTAAAACCACAATGAGATATCACCTCACACCAGTTAGGATGGCTAATATAGAAAAGACTAGGAACAACAAATGCTGAGGAGGATAAGGAGAAAGGGGAACCCTCCTACACTGCTGGTGGAAATGTAAACAAGTTCAACCATTTTGGAAATGCAATATGGAAGTTCCTCAAAAAACTAAAAATACAAATACCATTTGACCCGGGAATCTCACTCCTTAGAATTTACCCAAAGAATACAACTTCTCAGATTCAAAAAGACATATGCACCCCTAGGTTTATTGCAGCACTATTTACAATAACCAAGATATGGAAGCAACCTAAGTGTCCATCACTAGATGAATGGATAAAGAAGTTGTGGTTCATATATACAATGGAATACTATTCAGCCATAAGAAAGAAACAGATCCTACCATTTGCAACAACATGAATGGAGCTGGAGGATATTATGCTCAGTGAAATAAGCCAGGTGGAGAAAGACAAGTAGCAAATGATTTCCCTCATTTGTGGAGTATAACAATGAAGCAAAACTGAAGGAACAAAATAGCAGCAGACTCACAGACTCCAATAAGGGACTAGTGGTTACCAAAGGGGAGGGGTAGGGGAGGGAGGGTGAAGAGGGACGGAGAAGGAGATTGTGGGGTATTATGATTGGTGCACATGGTCTGTGTGGGGTCATGGGGAAGACAGTGTAGCTCAGAGAAGACAAACAGGGACTCTGTGGCATCTTACTACACTGATGGACAATGACTGCAGTGGGGTATTGTGGGGTACTCAATAATAAGGGTGAATGTAATAACCACATTGTTTTTCCTGTGAAACCTTCATAAGAGTGTATGTATATCAATGATACCTTAATAAAAAATTTTTTTTGCACAAGAAAATAGCTTATTCTAATTGGATGGAGTCTGCAACATACATTTAAAGTGTATGTTCTTTTATAACGGACTTCTTAAAAATGCCAGAGTATTGATTTTAGATTGCACAAAACTAGTATAATACCTACATGTATTTTGAAGTAAAATAATAACAACATAATAATAACTACATTTAAAATTCATGGAGATGAAAATAAGTGAAATAGATTAACCAGTGTATGTAAATCTGACAACAAATTGTTTGGTAAATGAGGCATGAAATAATGTCATTTATGCATCTTTAAAACTACGAAAAATGACACATCGTTTATGCAGTAAATGGACAGGGAAGATATATGCCAATTTTAAAGTAGTGCTTACCTCTCTGTAGGATGATTCTGAGTGGTTTATGAGTCTGTAATATTACATTTAAAAGAAAAAAGCTTGAACAGATCTCTCAAATATTAATATTTGCTAGGTCTACATAATAGTATTTGGTTGTGTGTTACAGTTTTCTGATTTTGTAATATCTTATATTACAAATTTTATTAGATAAGTGAATTCAAATGAGTTCTCACAAAAAGGCAAAGAAGAATTGAAATTACCATCATTATCTTTATTTTATGGTTAAAGGGACAGGACAATGAAGAATAGTTAAATAATTTCATGTAAATTCACATAGAAAACAAATAAGCATCATTGATCAGTAACCTCACACAGCTAGGATTCAAATAGAAAGTGATGGATTTTACATTTAAAGATACTTTCACTGTACCTAATACCCATTTATTCAGGTACTAATCTTTTACTGTTCTTTATTTAGTATTAACAGTATAATAATATCATCTAGTAAAGATAACTTTTAAATGACTTACTGTGTCAGGAACTGTTCTTACACACTTTATTGCTTTTTCTTTTTTTTCACTCATTTAATCTTTACAACAATCCTGTAAAATAGCAACTATTATAATTATCTCCACTTATAAATTAGGACATTTTTACCTAATTTCTTATACATTAGTATTACATTTAAAAAAAATTAATCTTTCATTTATTTTAGCTTCCCACTATGCCATATACCATTGCTTTGTTAATCTATCATTCATCATTAAGCTGATTTAACAAATTATAACTGAATTTAAGTTAATTTTATTGGAATTTTAGAAATTTAAAGAAAGAAATTTAAGTGGCAAGTAATTTTTTGAATTTGAAACTATAATGCTCTTTTTTTAGAAAAAAATTTGGAAATCATTTCATAGAAAAGTTATTTTGGAAGCATTTTATTGCACATTTAGAAGGAGATCTGAAAAAAGTTATTTAACATTGTTATAGTCTTAATTTATTGCCAGGTTAGAATTATTTTTCTTGTATGGTTAGAAATTCTGTAAGTTAAATGATATAAATACTACTGTGGACTCTAAGTCCAAATTAACACTTAATGGAAATTGTGTAAAATAACAGGATTCTCTTCCCCTACCCTTTCTATCCTTAGCTCTCACTTTTTTTATATGCCTACTTCCATACCAGTGCAAATAATAGATAGATAGATAGATAGATAGATAGATAGATAGATAGATAGACAAACAGGCAGATAGTTATGTAAATATATAAAGAAAAGACTCTCAGAGTAGAAGTTTCAAATGAACAATTAAGAATGAAGTTTGACAGTCAACATTTTGCAACCATTATATTAATTAAAAACAAATTTAAAAAATTCTAAAACTAGTTTGTGAAAGTTTGATGAGTAACAATATTTTACAGGGTATGAAATACTTATTGCTAACAAATGAAAAAATAATATATTTATTTACTGTGGATAAATCTAGTAATTAAGACCTTAACCAATTTATCTTATGCTATAGATAATTGCATATTATAGTGTATAAATTACACATCAATGAAGTTGATTAAAAAATCAATGGGGTTCTTCTAGACACTCAGTAAAATGACTAAAGTATCAGGAAGAAATTTTTTGGGATAATGGGAATATTTCCACACATTGGAGGTAAGGGTGGTTACATGGGTATATATATGTTTCTGTCCAAATTCATCTAACTACACTTAAAATGAGTGCATTTTATGTTATAGTAAATTATAATTCAGTGAAGTTGACCATAAACATTCCACCTAAGCTTACTATCCATTAGATTCCCTTAACATTAGTAAAGTTTTTAATATATCATAATTCCTATCTGTCTTTAACCCTATCACCTTTATTTCTGTCTCTATCCCTATTTTGATTTCAATTTCTATATCTACCTCTTACTTTATATCTAGTTGCAGAAATGCAGTTTTTGAATTTTTTGTGAGGCAAAAATATTTGAAAATGTTTCAAAAACATTTCAAAAAGTATTTCAGTAACATTTGTCATGACAACTATATATTATTCTGAAATTGTTATTTAAAGATTGTTATTTTCTGTTTCCTTCATTATTTGTTATTCATATTGTTTCCAAATTATGTTATTGCATACAACAGCAATTAATATTTTATAGACTTATTTTTAATATATTGCTGATAATTTCCTTTAATACATTTGTGTAAGATGTTAAGGTGTTTGAGCATTTGTTTTTTTATTTTTTTATTTTTTTGAGGCTTGCAGGCTTTTATTTCTCAACTGGTCCAGAGAGAGGTGGGCATGCCCACTGAGCATTTATTTTTGTGATTATGCCATTGTGCACTCAAAAAGTTCTGTGACTGTATACATGGTTGGTAGCAGGATAACAGATGCTAATTTTTTGACAGCTAATTTTTTGACACCAATAGATGGCCCAATTTTATTATTTAAACATTTATTTATTAATGACAAAATGTTTAAAATATATCAACAATTTTAATTCACATTCTGATACTCCTGAGGTTGAATATGTGTTTTATATTTTACTTTGTAATTTGTATTTCTTTTACAAATTTATTTATTCATTGGTTCATATTGTGCCTTTTAAAATTAAGATGTTTACTTCCCTTTTATTGATTTTTACAAGCTTTCACATATTAAATAACCTGATATTTTTGACATGTATCCTATAAATATTTTAGCAGCTCATATATTTTTCACTTTTTTCTTTCTAACTGAAAATGTTTTGTGTTTGACTCTCTTCATATGCCAGCCATTACTTTTACGTGTGTGTATGTATGTAAAATAGGCTATACATGTGTATATAGAGTATTACTTTCCAGTTTCTTATCCCCAAATTGTCTATTTATAAGTTATTCACAGTAATTTAATTCTGGCCCAAAGGTATTCAAACCAAATTCTTGGTTCTAGTTTTTATAACTGTAAAATTTTACTGTTTTGATGATTAAATCAATTAATGCATATATATACTAAACTCAGTTTCTTCTTACTCACTTACAGCATTTACCATTGCCTGAATTATTTTATTTCTTTAATTTTCAAGCCTTCATTATCTGCCTCTTCCTGATTATCTAAGGCTTTGTAAAAAAGCATGTTCAAATTAGTAGCTTAAACCACAATTTATTACTAGCTGTCACATTTCTGTGGCTTGGCTGAGTTTAACAGTGTAGTTACTTGCATCGTGTTTCTCACCAGATGCTCGACCTAAAGACTCCATTGGATTTTATGTCCAAGGTGGGTTATTCACAGGGTTGGAGAAAAGCTGGTTATCATCTGGGATCTTAGCCACATTTCATTAATTTTTCATGTCACCATTTCTTTCCATTGATAATAATCCTCAAGACCATATTCAAAGGAAGTGGAATTTTTTTTTATGCCTCTCAGTAACAAGAGAAGCAAAAGATGTGTGGCCATATTTAATTTGCCAATCTCGTCCAACTCCTTGATGTTGGAGCATCAATTTTTCTTAACTGCTAATTCTCAACTACCTGAACTGTGCTTAGTATTCTCTAAATATATGTCTTATTATTGATTTTCCATTAATCTACTCATCCTTGCACCAGTACCACACATTTAAAACAACTCAATCCCACTCCTGTATATATATCTGAAAGAATTAAAACCAGATCTTTTTTTAAGAAAGGATCTTAAAAAGATACCCGCACTCTTGTGTTCACTGCAACATTACTTTCAATAGCCATGATGCAGAAACAACTGAAAAATCCATTAACAGACAAATGGATAAAAAATGTGATACATATATACAGTTGAATTCTATTGAGCCTTAAAAAAGAAAGAAATCCTATCATTTGTGACAAGGACAGACATGTAACACATTATCTAAGTGAAATAAATCAGCCACAGAAGGAAAAATACTGAATGACTCCACTTACATTAGATATCTAAAATTGGCATACTTACAGAAGCCAAAAACAGATAGGTGGTTATCAGAGAATGGAAGTAGGGGAAACAGGGAGTTGTTCAATGGGTATAAAGTTATCGTTATACAAGATCAATAGGTTCTAGAGATCTGCTGTACAACACTGTGTCTGTAGTTAACAATATGGTATTGTATACTTAAAATTTTGTTGAGAGTCAATCTCATATTAAGTGTTTTTACAAGAAAAAGAAAGAGAAAGGACACAAGGAAACTTTTAGAAGTGATGAATATGTTTATTACCTTGATTGTGGTGATGGTATAGTAGATATGCATAGGTCCAAACTTATCAAATTATATAATTTAAATATGTGCAGTTTATTTGTATATCAATCACACCTCATAAAGCTGTAAAAAATACTCTAGTTTTATAATATATTTTAGTACCTGACAGGGCTGTGTATGTATTTTTTATTGGCGTACATGAACACAGTACTAAAGAGAGGCTCTTTTACTTCCAGTCTATATCTGCTTTTGATGATACCTTATTGGCTGTAGGTGTTAGAGATGAGAAAAGTTGTATTTTCCAATCTGGCAAGTTCTGTATTATATATCCCCTCACTCTGCATACTAACTTATTTTTTAGCTCATTTCTTACTTTCAGTTTTTATTTTCTACAGCTGAGATAGCAAAGCCCAAGCTGTCAACATTCTATTTTCCCTGGAGTTCTTCTTGTGCAATTGCAAAAATTCATTAGGTACATTTTCAGTCTTCTAAGTAGCCTCACATGAGAGTTTTACCAAATACTTCATCACTACAAAACACGTGTCTCCAATTTCTCATTCTCCTAAAACAGTTTCCTTGACATTTTCCCAGCCTCTTCTAACTGTCTCCTCAGGGCATGCTTCTTGTTGCAAAGGCAGTGCCACATACTTCAGACTTTTATAATGGCAGTGCCCCTTTTCTTGTACCAGTTTCTGGATCAGTAAATTTTTTCTACAAACCACAAAAGTTAAGATATCATTACTTAGCTCATGAGTTTGCAGATAAGCTGAGGGATAGTCTTATCTCAGCTGGATTTGTTTCCTGAACCAGCAAATTACTAGCCATACCTCATTCTTCTCATGGTGAACACAAAGCTGTTGCATTCTTGTTTTTCCAGCCTTTGTTCAAGTTACTCTCATTAATGCTGCATTGGCCAAAGCATATCACAGGGCTAAATACAAAGCTACAGGCAGAGAAATATATTTCACCTCTTTCATGGGAGGGGCTACAAAATCACATGGTACAAAGGCTGTGAATATATAAATCAATACAACCTAAAACAACTTGCACCTTTCCTGATTCTCTGATGCAGGTCTTTTTCATTCAGTACTCACATAGAAGGTATAGGCCTTTGGCATCTTGTATTTATGGACACAGGCTCTCTGGGAAGAGCAAAAAACATAGGAGGAAATAAATGAATACAATGATTTCAGAGTTCAGATTTCAGAATACATTCTCAGATAGTGTCTGTAAGGATTGCTAAGTACGTAGGTATCATTGATTGGTTGTTGAGTGCATGTACTAAGACACAAAATGCCTTGGTTCAAATCTCATTTTTCTCTACTTGTTGACCACTTTTTAGTTGTTATTACAAATTTTTTATACTTTCTTTGTCTTGTTTTTCTCTAGGTGAAATATAGTTATAGTAGTACTAAGTTCATAAGACTTTAATCAGGATTAAATGAGTTAATATATGTAAAATGCATAAAATAGTGCTTTACATATAAGTACTAAGTTTAGTGAAGGCCACTTTGAAGAGATGATTTTCAGTTGATACTTGAAACTAAAACAAAATCAGCTAAATAGATGGGGCAAGAACATTCTAGCCAATGGATATAGCAGTATAAAGTTCCAACAATTAGAAAGATCTTGACTTCCTTGAGGAAGAGGAAAAACATCACCAATTATTATTCATTTACTTGAGTACTTCAAGGATTTCTTGACCAATGCTGCATTACCAGACTTGCCATTTTAACACTTAAAAAAATTGTGCTATTTACTTAATTCCTATGAGATATTTTTATTGTGTTATCTTCACCTCTCTTCAAAACATAGAATTTTGAAACTTGGAATCATCATATTGTCACAGTGTGCTGCCTTTTAATTCCTTAATCAAAGTGAAGACATTCTTAAAGTTGTCCAGAAAAATGATTGTTGGGAGTATCCTTTGATTTCTTGGCTGTAGTGCCTGCCTCCACTGCCAGGTCCAGTGCACCGTGCACACAGGGAGGAGCCTCTGCATTGTGCCCTTGTAGGTGCCATAGATGGGGCCTCCCTCTGGCTGGCCTGACACCATGGTGGGGACAGCAGGTGAGCAGACTGGTGCCTGCCAGGAGGAAGGGGCAGCAGGCTGCATATTGCAGTGGGGGAGGCCTCAGGGCTGCATTGCAAGCCAGGGGAGCATCTGAAGCTCCTGAGAGTTCCCAACCTGCTGGGTCGAGTGTGTCAGAATGATTCTGTCCACCTGCTCCTCCTTCTGAGCAGTAAGCACTGGGCAATCTTTGCCTCTTTAGCACCCCACTCGCTGTTGGGAAGTCTTTCAAAGTGCCCACCTTTTTTTTTGTCCCAGAGGAGTTGGTTATGTGTACCTGTTCTCCACAAGCAGTTGGAATCGCAGTCTCTCCTAGTATTCTGCCTGTCTTTGCTTTCTAACCCCTCTAATCTTCAGAGCACTATGTAATGTGGGTTCGTGCTCCTGGAGCAGATTTCCAAGGCTGGGTGTTTAGTAGTCCCGGGCTTCTACTCCCTGCTTTCTCTGTTTCTTTTCCTCCCACTTGTGAGATGGGGTGGGGGAAGGCTTGGGTCCTGCCGGATCGTGGCTTTGCTATTTTACCCTTTTCTGTGAGGTCTCTTTTCCCCAGATGTAAGCAGTCTGTTCTGCAGTCTTGGGTTGCTCTTTCAGGATTAGTTGTATTTGCTGTATTTTTGTATTATATGTGGTTTTGGAAGGAGATTTCTGCCTCACTTCTCACACTGCCATCTTTTTCCCATCTCTGCACTGTTACTTCTTTTATTCACTTAGAGTCCAAGTTTTATAAATATCTCTTATGAAGTATCTAAGATACTATTTTCTTTCTCCTGGCATCTCTATCTACCATATTCACTCAGCTCATAATCACTTCAATCACAATTTACCTGTCCCCAGCTCATTTTAGTTAATGTATAAGCAGATATTATGATATTATTTACAACTATCTTGTTTTTCTATAGCAATTATCACTCCTTAAAGTGCTACCCCTATTCTCACTTACACGGTATTTCCACTGATACTAAGAGAAGAATGTGATAGTGAAGAGTCCCTCTGCTTGGCACTAGAATTTTCAGTGTTTCCATTAATAATTCTTTAAGCAAGTTACTTAATATTTCTAAGGCTGAATGTCTTTAACTTTAAAACAGCAGAGGAAATGATATTTCGTTCATTCATCCATTTTTCAAATAATTTAGCCATTCAAACATACATATATTCAACAAATATTTATTGTTCACTAAGTTCCAGGGACTTAACTATAAGTAGAAATACAAAAATGAGAAAAAATGTAGTCAGCTGTTGAGCTGTGTAGGTCTACTTATATGTGGATGTTTTTCTGTATATGTAGAGAGAGAGAGGAAAATTTTTTGGAGATTTGCAATAATTTGTAAAAACATTTTGTTAGCTTATTTTATTGTAAGAATACAGTATAAACACAAAATATGTGTTAATTGCTGTTTATGTTATTGGCAAGGCCTTCAGTCAACAGCAGGATATTAGTAGTTAAGTTTTGGGGGAGTCCGAAATTATATGCAAAGTTTCAACTGTGTGTGGGTCAGTGCCCCTCCACATTGTTCATCTGTTTTGTTTGTATGTGTATATATATATATATATACACACACACACACATATATATATATATATCCCTCTTCAACAAATAGTGCAAGTCTCACCTCTCATATTTTTGTGTTTCCATTTAAAAGAAAAACAGAAGACAAATGAGTGTAAATTTAGTAGTTCAAGAAAAGCCACTAATTATGGCTTTTCCAAATTTATTTCCATGCTATAGTTTTGTAGAAGACATTGAAGAAAGGGTCATGTGGGTGTGCTTAAATTTTAGGTCTGGCAATGTCTAAGAAAAACTTTGTTTTAAACAATTAAGTCACTTTGTTCCTTGCCAATGCATGCTTTAATTAAGTTGATGCTAATGAAGATAATGCAATATAAAAATAACATTATAGTGGATTTTATGTTCACTACCTTCTATGCTATTTAGGATGGGATAATGAAACCTGGCATATTTATTAAAGAAAAAAAGGCATCAATTTAAGATTACTCTTTAATGAATTTATTTGGTAGTAAAATCTTTCACATTAAATATTTAAAAGAGCTTATGAATATATTTTATTTCCTCAAATTATACTAATGAATTTTTAATACTAAACAAATGTTGTTTTATTTCTTGTTTCTGTGTGTGTATTTCAGTCCATCCTGCCAAAACTCTGCTTATTATTTAAAATTGATTTCAACAGTCTGTTTATAACTCATAAAAACACCTTAAGGTGGATACACTTTTTTTGCATATAGGTAAAATAGTAAATCCTAGCTTCACAGATTTTAAGTCTAAGTGAACGGAGGATTTAAAAGAGAATCTAATATATTTATAAGCCAAACCAGGAAAGTCCTGTCCTCAAATGCTCTTCCTTCTTTAGTGGAAAGTTTTCTTCTTTTTAAGGATTAAGATACTCATGTGAAAACTTCATATCCTTTTGCTAGATTCAAATTCATGCTCTAAAACAGAATTAGCTTAAAAGTCTATAAAGTATCTGGCCAAAATCCAAATGATATTTCACAATAAGATCATGAAATAATCTGTTTATATGCAAACTTATTTGAACCATGCAGAGAGCTCTTTTTAACACCATGCTTTGAGAGATGGATCCAAATGTCATGGGCCTACTTTTCATTCCGGTGACCCTCTGTAATTTTATTGACTATTTATTGAGTTTTGGTTGCAATACTTTAGACCCAGCAGAGTTAATACATTACTTGTGCTTTTATTATTTATGTTTATATTTTGTAAATACCTTCTAAAATTATATATTCATTTTTTCTGCATAATATTCTCCTTAGTTAGGAATTATGTTCTATTCTGTTAAGTATAGACCCTGAAGACAAGAGACTTTCTAAGGATACTAATCCCAGTTAAATAATAAATCAAGGTTTAAATTTCTTTGTTTTTCTAAACAGAGTAAACTATTAAAGCTCTATTTATTTATCAAATTAAAGAAAATTAAGTCATTTGCATTTAATTATTTTTTGAACTCAGTTGTTTTCTTTAAAAGGAGTATGTACAGTGTATATTTTTCTAACTTTAATAGTAATTACCTTGGAAGTTATAAGACACTTTTGCATATATGGTCCAATAAGTGGTGATTCCTATACAAAAAGATCACTTGTGAAAATCCTTAAGCTATATCTAATTTTTCAGTGGAAGAATATAAAGAATACTTTATAATAGTAACAACGATAACTATTCTTTTAGGTAGGTATTTTTGCATCTCTTCAGATCTGTTAATTCATTATCTGCTTAATTCTGAAGAGGCTCCAGAATTATACTTTGTCTTACAGTTCAAAATAATCATGACTGATTTGTTAAATGCTTACAATGACACGAACACAGATAATGTTAAATGCTCTGTATTGATGTACTTGTTTATACTATATATTTGCTTTTTTCACTTCCTTTCCTCCTGTTCCCAAATCTTCTCCAATCATTCTACCTTTCTCACACTCTACCAGTGTTGCTCTTTTCAAGGTCATTAAGGATTCCAGTGTTTATAAATCCAATGGTCAGTTCTCAGTGTTCACCTTACTTGACTTATAAGCAGCACTGACATGCGAATTGCTCCTTCTTCTCTGAAGAACTTTTCACTAGACTTCCAGAACAAAATTCTTTTGTTTTTTGACTATCTCAGTGGCCACACCTTTTACTCTTCTTTGTAGGTTTCTTTTCTTCTTGATATATTATTAATGATGGAATACTACAGAATTGAGAATGTCTTTAAAACTCTTCTCTTTGCTATCTGTATTTGTATCCTCCCTTGGTGACCTGACAGTCTCATACCTTCCAATGGATTGAAAACCCTTTGTATTCTGAAAAGTCCAAATATATCTCCATATCTCTCTGCCTAAATTATAGACAGAGATGTACACTGCCAACTTATCTCCATTTGCATTTCAAATAGGTATCTCAAACTTAGTATGTCTTAATCTTTTCATCAAACTTATTCCTCCCTCATTCTTTCCCTTTCCTGTTAATGGCAGTTCCTTCCTTCCAGTTTTAAATATCAAAACTCTTGGAGTCATTTCCTTCACTTCTGTCTACTTCCTACATTCCAAACACTTTTCCTCAGGAAATCCTAATGGGTCATCAAATATATCTAGAAACCATCTGCTTCTCATGCTACCATTACAGTCTAAGCCATTATTATATCCTACCTCTGTTTTCCCAATAACTTCCAAATTTTTGTCCAAAAAAAGTAAATTTTTAACACAGTAGCTTCAGTGATCTTATTTAATCAGGATTTCACCCCCCCTCCCCCTGGTCAAAATCTTCCAAAGGCAACTAATTCTCTAAGAGTATAAGCCAGTATTCCTATAAAAGCCAACAAGACCTCACATGATATGAAACATGTTAGAATGTTTTTGCTTCAGCTTCTACTACTCTTTCTTTTTCAGTCTCTTCCAGCCTCTCTTTCCCCCTAACCCACATAGACCACACCAACCAAGGTCTAATCCCAAGGCCTGCACAGGTAGTTCCTTATGTCTGGAATGCTCTTCCCCAGATATCTACATGTCTTATTCCCTTAATTAATTCAAATTATGAGGAAGCTATCTACTCCAGTCTGTTCAGGCTGTATTGCAAAGTACCATGGGCTAGGTGGCTTATAAAGCAAATACATTCATTATTTACATTTCTAGATGCTGGAAGTCCAAAATCAGGGTATTAGCATGGCTGGTTCTGGTGAGGGCCCTCTTCTGGGTTGCAGACAGTATACCTTGTGTTGCGTCTTCACATGGCATTAAGAAGATCCCTCTTTGGGATCTCTCTCATAGGGCACTAACCCCATCCATGTGGGCTCCACCCTCATGATCTAGTCACCTCCCCAAAGGTCCCACCTGCCAATACCATCACATGGTGGCAGGGTGGGGGAGGTGCTAGGATTTCAACATTAATTTTGGGGGGACACAAATAGAAACTGAACATAGGGTGACCTGTTAGGAAGCCACTGAAATAATCTAGGCTAACAATAAAGAAGTTTGACTTATGACTGGGCAACAGAATTGAAAAGAGTGAGCTGATTTTTAGATGCTGTGAATACATTATACATCACTTTTTATTTTAACTATGGGGTTCAGAGAGTAGAGGAAAAATCAGAATAACCTTCCTGAGAGCCTGGCCATATTAGTTTTGCTTGTAATGTGTAAACCTTGTGTCTATCACAGGGACTGGCTTGTAGTTCCCTTTTCAGTACACATTTGATTTATACATGACCATGTCGATTTTAACACCCTGTAAGTTTTCTTAAAATAATACAGGTCTGGTTAAGCCATAAATCATGCAGATACTCTTTTCTATAACCACAACTCTAAACAAGATCTCAAAAGCAGTAGGTATTTAACAGTCCTTAAAAATAATGATGAAAATTCTTTACTAATTTTTCTCTTAAAATTACTAATATAATCCTAATATCCTCAAACAGTGAAAGTTATCACACTATTTTGAATGCTTTGTTGAAGGACCATAAATGTGACTCTGACCATTAATTTACCCTAATGATTCTGGTATCGATTACCCAATCTGTACACAGCCAACTCTTCCGTTTTCTGTCCTCAGGGACTCTTGCTCAAGGGTGTTTCCCTGCTCTTTGATATAGTCAGGAATGCTGGGCTGAGCTCATGGCTGCTTTCTTAAGGCTTTGGTGGAGATAGGCTACCTCGAGATCGGGGCATTTTAAGTGCCTTTCATTTTCTTTTCTTTCCCTGGTTTTAATTAGCATTGGAGATTTAAATCTGACTACACTTTTCATCCAAGTTTTTCTTTCAAGTCACTGATCAATAACTCGTTAATGAAGCTAGAAAAAGAGAACGAAGCATTCTTAAACGTCCACTACCACTCTCAAAAGCAAACAAACAAGCCAGATGCTGCACTGAAGAAATCATTCAGCTAGCTTCATCATGTAGTTGCTACAAGGAAGGATAATTGATTTAGTGGGGAGGAGGCTAACATCCCTAAATATTATATTCAATACATAATATTTGAAAAATTGCTTTCATGTCTATTAACATTTGCATTATCATTTTCAATTTAACTTTCATGAAATGCTATACAATCTTAATTCAGTTTTCAAGCAACAGTTCATCTTAAGACCCACTAATTCAACCTTCTCTAAATAGAGTTCTTTAGAAGACCATTACATTTTGAATCTCCAAAGGAATAGAGCAGTGTGTGATGAATATCCTCAGTATTCATGCAGAGACTAGAGAAGGTCATTTGCACTTGTGTGCTAGACATATCAAGAGTAAAGCGAAAACGTGGTCTCAGTGCACAGAGCAGTGCACTGACCACTAGGTGGCAGAAGCGCTCCTTCGGCAATTCTGCCTCCCCTGGTGTGGGCTGTAATTAGGTCAGTGTAAGTTAAAGTAGGGCTGAGAGATGAATAAAGTAGATTTTCTTCTCTGGAACACACTGCAGTTTAATTTCACTTCTTCCCACATTGTGCGATGAAGGTGGATTTAACTTTTAAAGGCAAAGAGATAAACCTCTGCCAGGATAAATGAAAAGACTCAGGGAGGGCAGCTGACAAAAACATAAAAGAAAGGAAACACTTTCTGGCTGTTGCCTAATTTTGATATCCGGGTCATCTTCAGAAATAATTTTCAGAGGTAAAACGCTATGTGTTATACAAGGGGAGGGGTGGGGCATGCTTGTTGGGTGTTGATGTTGAAAATTTCCCATACTGGTAGATTTAAATAAAATAAAACCATTTTATCCTTGAAGCTGTTTTTCTAATTTTGCCAGCAGCCAGAAACATTTTAGTCTAAGGGGAAAACTCCACACCCCAACACAGATTTCCCTTTCCTGCTGAATGAGTCACTAAGGAGGGAATTGGTCTTGAAGGTGAAAGTTGAAACTGGGTGTTCTCTTGAATGTTCTGTATTATGGACTCTGGAAAGGACAGTAACATCTCACCTTTGGGATCAGGCTCTGTGTGTTAAAGCAGCCATGGTGGGCATCAGGCCACAACTGAGTAGCTTCACGAACAAAGAACATCAGGGTCACTGTGGTCTCTTAGATGAGAAATAGAGGGAAAGAGAGGAACAGTCACAGGAATATCTCTCCTGTCCTAAATTGCTGATCATGGCCTTAAATATGCAAGAGTCAAAATGTTTTTTTAAGAAAATACAGGCAAATAAGATATAAGAACATTCATAAATAGTAATGTTTTCTGATTGTAAATTCTCCAGAGGTTGAGGGCATTCAGCTAATTTAAATTCTATTTTGTTTCTTTGAATTCCCTGTCATTGCACAAGTAATGTCAAGCTCAGAGAGTGAAGCGGGCAGTGGCAGCATGTATGCTGTGACAGTGGTAATCGAGGAGATAAGCTAAGTACATAGACACGCGACTCCAATATACTAAGATTCTTCAAATAATTCCTGGATTGTATGGAAAATGTTTAGGATTGGATTTGAGAGTGCATTCTCCTGACACCTCTTCAACACTGCCCAGTTGCGAATGTCTTTGTGTTTGTTACCCAGAGATTTGTTCAAACATACTGAAACTGGAAATCCACTGGTTAGCAATACCTTCTGTTTGTGCAGGCTGTTTTCCATCTGTAGTCACAATGATATGACTGTAGACTTTGCGTACAATTCAGTGTTCTTGTGTTTGCCTGCAGAATCATAGACAATCACATTAAAGCCATGTGCAAACATGGTACATGACTAAGTACTCCATTCTTGAAATGATGTTCTGTGTATGTCTCAATATATTGTAAGAAAGGGATAGCAGTGGCTGAGAGCAGAGAGGAAGAAGGCACATGAAAAATAATTCTTAAATTTTGTTTCAAGGGCACATTCACTGTAGTATAGCTTCTCGTTCCAGTTGTACTAACAGTTTCATTTGCTGAGAGACCTTGGTCAGATATGGAACAAATAAATACTGTACTTCTTGATGGAATTGAAAACGTAAAAGACAGCCAATGAATTGTAATTTGTGCAGACAATAGACTCATTGCTGATGTATATCTCAGAAATCAGAAAGACATTTCATTCTGGTTTGGAATTTGGAAATAAATGTTTGAAAAAAATTCGGTTAGTTAATCAAAATTTGTTGAAAGGATGCAGTGAACCTAAAAATGTAAGCACATTCACCTCCGCATATGTGTGTGTGTGTCTGCACGTGCACACACACACACAAGTTGGGTGTTAATTGCAACTCTTCATTAGAAATCATTTCTTCTCTTAAAATTTGTAAAACCCAACTTTTTTCATTTGTTTGTTTTAGAATATAATTCCAAAATGAATTTTGGGAAACACATGTTTTGTTCATTTGTGAGCTGTATGAGAATAGTCTGACTTTTAAATCTCTTTAAAGCATAAGCCATAATCTCACCAAGTCCATAAATCAGGAATATTTGGAGTCAGCATGAGCCATCATGCAGTGTAGTATAGTGGAGATGAAATTCTTTCTGAAGAGTATTTCAAGTAGCTTGTTCTTTAAATGCTTAGCATGAGTCAGAATGCAAGGGCGCAAGTGATGCAGGACTAAAGAATCACAACTGGGCTTTGGCTTTCATCCCACTGTTATCCTCTGTGTGTCTTTGTGGTTTCTGCACGCCCTGTGCTGTTATTCCACTGCATTTAATTATTTAGTTCCATTTCCATGAGTCTATGAAAAGGAGATGAATAATAATTCTATTTCAAATTCTCAAACCTAGATATGCCTAGTATGTTGTGCATACTTGATAAATATATGTTGAACTAATGAATAAATAACTAGTTCTGACATGTAAGTTCTAAGTATTATAGGTGGAGTTAGAACTAAATCCCAAGCGTCTAGTTTCTTTATCCCAAGGTTTTTTTTTTTGCTCTTTTTTGTTTTTATTATAAGACATGGCCTAATGATTTTTTGTTTTTGTTCAGACATTTTTAGTGTATGTATTCCTTATCTCTCTTTGGGGAAGTATAATCTAGGTGCTCAAGAATGGGCACTACTGGCTCACTGTGCCTCTTTAACAAGATAGCAATTAATTTTCTCATACAATAAATATATGTAAGTTACAGAAGAAAGTACAATATTTATGATTGCTCTGAATTACAAAATGTCATCTGTAGAAACAATTATTGAATGACCCAAGTCTTTATTAAGCTATAGGGTATTTTATGAGTATATCTTAATATACCCATAACCATACATATTTTTATAAATTTTTAATAACTATTTTTATATTATTTTGGGGTGATACATATATGCTTCATTAAAATGAGGCTCATTTACATGTCTCTTTCTATGCAAAGCTTTTACTAATGTATATGTACACTAAAGTGAACAAGTAATATAGTTTCATGAATTGTCATACACTGAGCATCTAGGCAAGAAACAAAATGACTTTTTAAGCTCCATTCTGCCCCTTTCCAGTTATTATTCACCAATGAATGTAATAGTAACCATCATCCTGACTTCTGATTTCATAGATTAGCTTTGACTGATTTGGGATTTTATGTAATTTTAATCAGTATGTATTTGAGAGGGTCTTACTTCTTTCACTCAATATTTTGTGCATCTGTGTGTATTGTAGTAGTTGTAATTTAGGGATGTTCACTGCTGTATGGTGTTTCATTGAATTAATATAATACAGATTACTTATTCATTTTATGTCAACTGTTACTTTCCAGTTTGGGAATATTAAACATAGAGCTGCTATGAACACTGTTATACTTGTCCTTCTTGAAGCTTATACATGCTTACCTTTGGAAGGCTTGTATATGGGAATGCTGGATAAAATATGTACATACACATTTTTCAACATACTAAGAAAAGTTTTAAATGGATGCATAAATTCACAATCTGATTAGTACTGTATAATTATTTTAGATTAATAAAAAAGTAATCTACGTCTTTGTCAACACATGGTATTCTCTGTCTTTTCCATTTTAACCATTGTTTTTTTTTGCCTTTCTTTCCACACAAATAGTGATCAAACCAGGAAATATGTACAACCGTATAGATAGTAGAAGCAGTTAGTTGAGTCAAAATCAGTTCCTTGTTTTATTTCAATTAACTGGCCATTTTTTAAACTTAATCTTCCTTAGGATGTAATTGTGATTACAGAAGGGAGAGTATAATTAGGCATGTTCTTTATTTAGGAAATCAGAAAAGGATTGAAATGAAAAAAAGACATTGTTTGACTTTATGACCTTCAGTACGTGAACATCAAATTAAAGACCAAATGAACAATTCCTTTGGTGTTAAAATCATCACAATTAAGAGAAAAACAAGTTGTAACATAGAATCCAAAAATGTTGTTTATGCCTTTACCACTTCTGTTAAATTAGGCCCCAAGAGTGAAGGAGAAGGAAGCATGCTAAAACATTTACCATTCATGAAACAAAAAATTTTTCCCAAGAGATTCTGGGAACTAGAATTCAATCTGAAAATTATATAGCCTGCAGAATATGTCCAAATACAAATGCGTCCCATTTACACTAAGTTAATTAAAATAATCTTTTCCTTACATAACATATATATTAAGATTTCTTTCATAAAATCATTCAAAGACAATTGGAATTCTGTAACTATCATTGAAACTATTCCCTTTATTATGTGTGATGTTTTATTTGATGTATTTTCTATAGATTATTATAGTAAACAACATGACATTTATAAAGCTATTCAACATGCCAAAGTAATTTTCTTCAGTGATTTTTTGGCAAAAGATGTTAAAATAGTCATAAAAGATCTAAATGACAAGATATTTCATCATATATAAGTACAAATATTTGATTAATAATAAGTTTTGGTTATTAGGATATTACATCAAAAATTTTAAGGTATATGTTGAAAGATGTTTTTACAAGTTTTTATGGAAATAATTCGAACTGCTTCCCTCCAGTTGATTTATATATTATGGAAATAGAATCAAAGTTCAATATTTAAGTAAATTAAATTTCAAATGTCTCATGTACCATAGGTTAATTAATATTTAGTCAGAGTTTATTATGTTTGAGTTGCTGTGTAAAGTGCTGTCCACGCAAGGGATACTCTTTGTTGAGGAAATATTAATTTTACAAAACATCTGCAATATACCTAAAATAATTGGCCTTTCACTTTCTAATGTGAATTTCTATTGCTCTGATAAGAATAGAGAATCATTACCTTTCCCAAATCACTTAAAATACTTGGATATGTCAATACTTTTTTATACTGTTATATATTTTGAAAATTGGAAATTATAGTGGGAATTAATGGAGCCACAGTGAATACTTAGAAAATAGTCCTGCAGAGCTATGAGGAAAGGTGTTGTTTTTTTTTGGCAAAGATTTTAGTAAAGTTGTAAATAACAGGAGGTATTTATATTTGCCCTTGTAGATTAAATCAAGGAGCAAATGTCAAGGGCTCAGTATGGGAAGTAAGTATCCTGGTTGGTCTTCTCAGCTTTATCTAAACCTATAGTCAGTATCAGTATTTTCCAAAAAAGTAGATTTATATAACAAAAAATAATTTTGAAGAAAAATGACTAAGTCATGTCCTATCTTCAAAATAAATGGGAACAATTTCAGTACTCATATGTCTGCCCCATGTCCTCTCTGATAACGTGGCCAATATCAGGAAACTGAGCTCATTGGCTCAGTAACTTAGCACTTTAATGGCAATTATGTATAATTAAAAGTACATAAACTTTTTTTTTAATGGAGAGAAAATGATCTCTTGTCCTACAATTTCTTATAATGCAAATGATTACCATAATGTGTGTGTATAAATGGAAAGTGAAAGAGCAGAGGGCAAAAGGCCTTAAGAAAACAGTCTGTTCTAAAAGAAAAATGTCAAAGTTTTGGAAATTATCAACTATTTTATCCAAAAAGCAGAAGTACATTTTATACTTTTATTACCCATTGCCTTTCATCTTAGTATTCTTTGCCATTTTTATAAATAAGATAGTACAGTTTGAAATTACTGGTTGAAGGAACACATTACTGGCTGTTGAAATTTCAGGAATTTGGTTCTCCTGTTTCAATGAAGTGTGGTCAGTCTAACAAATGCCTCCTATGTAGGTTTCAGCATTCCCTTGAGATTAGAAAAAGCTTTTGCAGACAAACATCAAATGAAATCTGATATCCAGGCAGTCAGAATCTTGTCTGACCTTCATTCCCCATGGTCATGATAATTATTAAACAATTAAGCCATTGTTTTACAACAAAGCATTTTCTTAAAAATGCAAGTTTGTTGCATCTTTACCCTGGTGTAACTTTATATGTCAATGACATTTTGATTTATATATTTTTTAGCAATATTTGGTCATATTCTGTTTTACTGCAATTCTTCCATTTCTCTCTTCGCTCTCACATTTTCTCTCTCTCTCCACCTCTTCCGCTTTAATGGTAAATTACTACAATTAGAGATGTCTGTCATTAAAGAAGAAACAGTATCACCATATAAAAATTTTCAAAGTTCTTATAAACTGACAAAAAATGCAAGCACAAGATAGTAGTTAAATTCATTCAATGTTTCAGTCTCATACATATTGTTATAAAATAAGATCTGAAGTAAGTACTTTCACTGGATTTTATGCTCTGTGGCATTAAAAACAAAAAAAAAACAGTGCAATGACATGATAGTTTTAGGGAAAACCATTATATTAGAAAAATATGGACATAATGTAATTTTAGAGTACAATAAATATTGATATAGAATGGAATAAGAATAAAATTTGCTATACTACTCATCTGAAATAGTCTACTTCCAAATACAGTTTTATGATTCCTGATAATATGTTCACTCTGCTTCCTAGATTGGAGAAATTCAAATAAAAAGTTTGAGAGCTACTAACCTAGACAAACACTTTTATTTGACATTAAAATACTGAGGATTAAAGAAATGTAAGTCCAAGAGACAATTTTTGATATATTCTTTCATTCTTTCATGTGCTTGCATTGATATTTCAGTTTAATCCATCAATTTTTTTTTCTGCTTTTGATATTAATTTAAAAATATGCTGATAAGCATTGCTTTAGAAGGAGATACATATTGAACATGCGGCTAAAGTCAAGGTTAACCGATCTGTTAATTTTACTTTTAATAATAGGAAAGCTAATGTTAAAAAAAAAGAAATCTTCATCTAGAAAGAGCAAAATTATGTAGTAGATACAGAAAATCTCCCTGGTCTAAAACATAGCAAAAACTTTAAAACCCAGTTATTCTCTATAACCCACAAAAATCTTAGGAATTATCTGTATTAGATACCAGTAGAATTAAAAGTGAAACTGAGCTTGAAAACTGAATAACTGAAAGTCTGTTAAAAAGCATTTAGTCATTAGATGCATGTGTACTCTGGACCACAGCCGACATCAGATTAGATGTTCTTTGCAGGAGTTGGTAAAATAGCCATTCAACAGGCAGCATATAGTTCAGGCTATTATGCTGATAGTAAAGTAGTTAAATGAACTTTACACACTTAATCATGAGATCATTTTTGTTCAGAGTTCCCAGAATTTTGGCAATTTAGCTATGATTTTACAACATCTAATATAGGAAAAGTCTTCTTTGGGATACCTAAACATACCAAGAGCTGAAACCTGCAGACACTGACATCAGGAAATCCCCAGTGAAATGGCCCATTCAAATCACACTACAGTGAAGTTCATATTTGACAAGTTCCACTTATGCACATAGTGCTTCTGATAACTTCTGTTCAGACCTTCTGTTCAGACCTTATATATTGTTAAATAAGATATATATAAAGAAAATGAATAAAAGAATGCCTTTTGAAAATTTATTCCAACTTGTTTAGTATTTTAATGGTAAATAGAATCATTTTTGAAATTTTACATTCTAAATGTTTCTCATGTATAGAAATGCAGTTAATACTTTTTATTGCAGTATACACAGAAATTTTGATGCAATTGCTTATTTTATCTAAAATTTCATATGCATGGCTTTTAGATTTTTCCAGTTTAATGATAGTGTTTCTTCCTTTCCAATCATTATTTTACTTTTCATATGTTAATGCTTTGTGCTTGTTCTTGGTTGCATAGTAACTTGCAGTTTAGAATTTTTATCTTTTCTTTATAATTGGAAATTTGTATAACTATGCTTCTTTTTCCTGTAATTTTTTTTCTTATTATCAACTTTGATATTGATAGAGTTACACTTCATTCTTTTGTGGTATAACTCTTTTTATTTTTCTGCCCTTTAAGTGTTAAATGTATCTGTTATTGGCAATGTGTAGTTGGGTTTTGTTTTCAGCCATTTTAACAACTCTTATTTTTAGTTGGAGTATTTAACTTATTTCACTTTGATGTAATTATTGATATTTTGGGGTCTAAGTCTACCAAGATATTAATCCTTTCTATTTGTCCTTTATGCTTTGTGTTTGTTTCTGACCATTTTCAAAATAATTTTCTCCTGGTTCTTTAAGCAAATTTAAATCTCTCTTGTGTATCCTCTGTGTTTCTTCCCTTCTATCTTCCTTCTTTCTTATTTCACTCAGTATTTGTTTTCCAACCTATTTGACAGTATACTAATTTATTTTTTCCCTTCAGTTATCTAATTTTATTTGCATCCATTTAGTTTTTAATTGGCATTGTTAATTTTGTCCATGCTTTCCATTTTATTCTTTTTTATATAGTGTTTTTTTCCCAAGCCCTCACATTCTTCCTATATCCTTGAACAGAGTAAGCAGAGTAACTTAAAAGACTGTTACACTTACCTTTAAGATGGGCGTTATCTGAGGATTTGTTTCTATAATTTGTTTTTTCTGATTTCATTTAATGTTATTTTTTTATATGTGCAAAGTTGTGCTCCGTTTTATGTCAGTTATGTTTGTAAAATTGTTTGTAGAATTAGAATGTAAGTGAAAGTTATTATTTTTTTTCCTTCAAAGAGGATTTTCTTTTACTTTAGTCAGGCAATAGCAATCAGGGATCATATCAAGTTCACTTCAGGGACTGAAATGATTCAGTTCTGAGATGCAGTGTCTCCCAAATGTGACAGTTTGGGAAAAAAACAATATATAAAAAAGAATGAAATGGAAATCATGGACAAAATTAATACCAATTAAAAACTAAAACCTACTTAGTTAAAATTTATACTTGTTTATAACTTTCATCTATACAGTGCCCTCTATACTCTAATTCCTGCACCCGGCCCTATAGATTTAAGAAACCATCGAAATACAATTCAGCTCCTTAGCCTGAAAGATACTCCTCTGAGATTGTCAGATGCCCTCAAATGAAAATGAGCCAAAAATATGAGGCTTATTTTTCTGAATGTCTGTTCTATCCCAAATCCTGACCTCTAAATTTTGTTTTATTTGAAGTTGTAAAATGCCTTCAAGCAAATTTATTTTCATATTTAGTACAACTTTCCCATTTGAGTGCACTGGTCTGAAACACCTAATTTCAGCTTGTTTTTTCCACCCTCTTAAATATGAGTGGGAAGGCAAGGATGATAAGAGAGTAAAGGAAACGATCTAATAATAAAGAAAGGATTTAAAACAAGTAGATTAAAAAATTCTTGGAGGAAGCAGAAACTGTGCAAGGAAAATGAAATTAAAAGAAAAGTAACATTTCTATAGAATCATGAAGGTATTATAATAAAAGAGTATTCAAGAAATAAAACATAGCTATTTCTAAATTAAATTTAGAGTTATAATATAAAAAGCTAGTAGAAATTGTGAAAGATGACATTAGAGAATTCTTACAAAAAGGTAGTAAAAGGATAGAAAACAGGAAAATACAGATAAGAAAATTATATAGCTGATCAAGAAGAAAAAAGATCAGAAGAAAATGAAAAGGGAAAGAATAAAATAAAAATAGTAATAATTCAACTTCAGAGTCTAGCTCAGATTCAGAATGCTAGAAAGAGGTCCACTAACAAACTTGCAAACTGGACAGACTGCAAATAAACAGCTTCTATTTAATCCATCCAAAAACTAAGGTCACGGGGCAACCTACCTGAAATTGGGAAGTGAGCCATGAGAGGCACCTGAAGGTAAAAACATTTGCTTACTTCGGACAAATGCCAAAGAATGACATACAAACCAAAGTGTTGATTCAGGTAAAAATTATTGATGAAATGCCAACGATGGACTAATGTATAAGTGTACAGCCACTGGGGAGTGTTCACAGGGAAAATGAAGGAGAATCCTCAGAAAGCTATTGCCAAGGTATAGACCATGGGAGTGGAATAGCAGTCACCTCCAAACTCTATCTAGAGCCATTTAACATCTCCTCTAAACGTAGGGGGAGATCATCAAAAACTGAACTGTGAGGGGGCTTAGTGGAAACCTGCTGTTACCTGGGGAGGGAAACAAAGGAAGAAGAAATAAAGCTGTACTCTTGGAGAGTAATGAGGATACATGCTAGGCCCCACATCACCTCTGAAGGAGGGGTCAAAACATTGTCATGACCCTACAGTCCTGAAACCCACATTTACAGCATCTGCAGAAGCCTGAGGCTTAAACAGAACATCAGAAAATATCCCCACCCAAAGACACTAACCACCCTAACTAGTATCAAATCATCAAATGAAAACAATAGTGGAATACAACTGAAGAGCTGTCAGAAACAGATTCTCTCTAGGAAGCATTGCAAAGATAAGACAAAATCTAAATGCAGAGACAAAATCAAGGTACACACACACAAACACATTCACACACACACGTACGTGTGCACACACACAAGTATCTACTGGCCTGTACAACATGTTCAACTTTAAGCAAAAAATTATGAGGCATACAAAAAGGCAAGAATAAACATAATTTTAAGAAGCAAAGCACTTTTGAGGCTCAGATATGGCACATATGTTGGAAATAGGAGAAAGAGTTTAAAATAACTATGATTAATCTGTTATAAACACTTGGATGGAAAAAATAGACAACATGAAAGATCATATATGTCATTCGGTACAGAGATATGTAAACTGTAAAAGAGAATCAAATCAAAATCATAGAAATTAAAAACAGTAGCAGACAAAAAAATCTCAGAGAATATTAAGTAGGATAAATACACAAATTACCAAAACTTTGTTTATAATAATCAAGCTGCTGAAAACCAAAGACAGTGAGAATATCTTGAGTGTAGCCCAAGGGGAAAAAGACATGATATATTTCAAAGAACAGGGATAAACCCAGTGATAATGTCCCTCAAAGGAAAAAGACAGATGACTTCTTCAGATGCAAAGCATTAAGAAACTTAGTACCAGAAGACCTACTGTGTAAGAAATGTTATAGGAAATTCTTCAGGCAGAAGGCATGTGATAGAGATCAGAAATTTGAAGATACTTGAAGAATACTGAAAATGGAACATACAAGGATAAAATGAAATTTCTTATTATTCTTGTTATTGTAATGCTTTTAAAGACAATTCACTGATTAAAATATTAATATTAATACCAGATTGTGTGCCTGTTGACACAAAGGGGAGGAGAGATATTGGAAAGGTGGCTATAATGTCCATTTAATATATGTAAAGTACTATAATATTATTAGAAAGTAGACTCAGATTGTTTATACATGTGTATTTTCTACTGTAGCAACAAGTAGAAAAGTTTTAAAAAATATGAATGATAAATCATCAAGAAAAATAAAATGAAATAGAAATAAAAATTGAAATCAGGGAAGGAAGAAAAAATTTTTAAATATATTAAAAAACAAATGCAAAGATAGAGGTAAATTTTGATCCATGTTGATAATTACTTTAAATGGAAATGATATAAATATATCAATTGTCAATTTGGACACAAATTCAAGACTCAACTATAGGCTGTTAGAAGATACTAAGGAGGTTGTAGATTTCAATGCTTTGTGGTCTCTTGAATTGGATCCTGGAACAGAAAAAGGACATTAGTTGAAAAATGCATGGTGTCTGGATAAAAAAATAAGCCAAAAGAGAAAAATATCAATTCTCTGTAAACTGGAAATTTCAAAGAAGTTTGGAAGGGGCATTTTTGTTTTTCATCACCAACCTTTTGAAACTATTTCGATTATTCAGTTTATCTGGATATATAACTTTAATAAAAATTAAATTAGCAATATTAAAGGAACAGGACTTCAAAAATGGTTAAGTGAGGAACTTAGCAATCATCTTCCCAATTTAGGAAGTAATTATTAAATAATTACTACACTAGTAAGTAAAGTACTTAATTAAAGTAGTTAAGCTAAACAAAATTTTCAAAAATAACCATCTGTATTCTGAATATTAATCAAAGGCATATACAAAATTGAGAAGCAATTATTAAAACTTCAGTAAGAACAGTGGGATTTTGCTGACTGGACTGCTCACATACTCTCCTGCCACACAACTACTTTGTGCAGTAGTTTTATCAGTGCAGCATAGGCTATGACAATCTTCAGCCACTCTGCCAGAAGGAATGTTGATTTAGTGGAAGCTTGGAAATACATTGTTTAGAAGCATTGATTAAATCAGTGGTGATTTCAGTGCAAAATGATCAGGGAATGCCAATATTGCAAGTGACCAGAGGATATGAGATTTATTGGAGAAAGAAACCAAATGCAGATTATCCAGAAATTTCACAGGGACTCATAGAATAAGCTGTAGCAGACTGATGATTAAAGTGTCAACTAGGTGATAGTACTCAGTTATTTAACCAAACATACTAATCTATGTGTTACTCTGAAATACTTTGTAGATGCCATTAACATATATAATCAGGTGACTTTAAGTAAAAATAATTACCATTGATAATGTGGTTGGGCTTCATCCAGTCAGTTGAAGGCCTTAAGAGCAAAAGCTAAGATTTCCCAGAGAAGAAGACATTCTACTCCAAGAATGCAGTATTTATTCCTATGTGATTTTTTGTTCTGCCAGCCTGCCCTACAGATTTTGGACTTAACTATCTCTTCTGAACACACATGCAAAAATCCTCAAAAAATATAAGCAAATTGAATCTAAAAGCTTTTCCTCTAAGATTAGATACAAAGTAATGATATTCCCTCTCACCACAACTTTTAACATCATTGTGGAAATCCTTGCTAGTCTAATAAGGTAAGAAAAGGAAATAAAACCCACACAGACTGAAAAGAAGACATAAAAGTTGTTTTATTTGCAGAAGAGGAGGGAACACTCCCAAACTCATTTTATGAAGCCAGCATTATGCTAACATCAAAGCCAGACAAGGACACTACAAGAAAAGAAAATATAGGCCAATATGCCCAATGAACAAAGACGCAAAAATCCTCAACAAAACATGGCAAACTGAATTCAATAGAGCATATTTTTTTGAGTTCAAACCAAAAGCAAAGGGAGCAAAAACAAAAAACAAACAAGTGGGTCCACATCAAACAAACAACTTCTGCACAGGAAAGAAAACCATTAGCAAAATGACAAGGCAATCTACAGAATGGGAGAAAATATTTGCAAACCACATAGCTGATAAGGGTTAATATCCTAAATATACAAGGAAATCACACAAATACAAAAACAACCCAATTAAAAAAATGGGCACAGGACTGGAATAGACATTTTTCTGAAGACACACAAATGACGAACATGTACATGAAAAGGTGCTCATCATCACTGATTATCAGAGAAATGTAAATTAAAACCACAATGAGATATTTCTGCAAAAAATTAAAAATAGAACTTGTGTATAATCTAGCAATTCCACATCTGGGTATATATTGAAAGGAAAAAAAATTATTATGTTAAAGAGATATCTGTACTCCCCTGTTCACTGCAGTATTTTTCACAATAGCCATGGTATGGAAACAACCTAATTGTCTGTGGATAAATGATAAAGAAAATGTGAAATATATATGTCACATAATATTCCACATGCAATGGAATATTACTTGCCCTTAAAAAAGTAGAAAATCTGCAATTTGTGACAATGTGGGTGAACTTGGAGGAATAATGTTAAATGAAATAAGCTTGACAGGGAGTTACTAAATGGTATCACTTATATGTTGAATATAAAAAGAAATTGTTGAATTCATAGAAACCAAGAGTAGAACATAGATTACTAGAAGCTGGGGGTAGAGAGAATGGGGGGAATTGGTAAAAGGGTATGAACTTTGAATTTTAAGAGGAATAAGGTCTGAGGATCTAATATATAGAATGGTGGCAATAGTTGATAATATTGCATAGTTGAAATTTGCTAAGAAAGTAGATCTTGTGCTTTCACCAAAAAAAAATAAATAAAAAGTAAGAAAATAACAATGTGAGGTGATTGATGTGTTAACTCAGTGGTAGGAATCATTTCACAATGTATGTGTATATTAAATCATGTTGTACACTTTAAATATATTACAGTTTCATTTACTAGTTATATCTCAATAAATCTGAAAAATGAAAAAATAATGAGATCCCAAATGGAATTTGGGATGTACAAAGAGCATTGATGTATCAGAGCACTAAGGGTAGGGAGCTTTATCAAAAATGTCAATATAAGGCTACTGTCCTTTTGATTCTACTATATTACATGTTGTCACTTTTCATCAGTGTAAAAGTTTTCATTATTTTAGTAAGGTAACAACACAACTCTGTTATTTTTTGGAACCAAACAAAAATAATGAATGTAGATAAAGTGGTATGTTTTTAGAGAAATAATTATTTGTGTGCTCAGCCAATAGTATGTACATTACTGATTACTAAGGGAGGTACAACTAACACTTTCTTCTTTGACAGGAGTTTTGTATGTGTGGCCCATTGAAGAGATGACCTAAGGGAAATTTTGAATTAATTTTTAATATATCTTAATAATATTAAAAAAATTATTCCTTAATTTGTATGGTGAATTGAAGTCAGATGGAATACAGACAACTTTTAAATGGTTAATATCTCAGGAACTGAAACTATATATGCTCAGTTTTTTTTTTTTTAAACTCAGGTCCAGTTATTAAATACTTGATTATATGAGATGTTACATGATTAGGGATATGTTAACAAGATGGTGTGTATTGAGTTGGAGTTGTGAAATATTTTCTTGTAAGCTTAGTAAAATATTTAATGGTTTAGTAGTCATATATATTAGTTTGAGCCATATGAAATCTCAGTTTTTATATGCTAAACTAAGAGAATATTGCCAATCACTAATGGTTCAACCTGATTGTATACTCTATATGAAATGTGAAAGAAAAAATTGTATTTATTTTAAAATGAGAATTTATATTAATGGATTTTGTTTTTTTAATTTAAAGTCTTAATGAAACTATATATAACACACAATATAGTGTAAGTTATATATGTAGTATATATATATATATATGTATATATATCTGTGCCACTGCATAGAATTGTATAAGACATTTTATTTAGTGTTCTTTTTGAATGGTTATTAATGTCAGTGCAGGGAATATCATAGTTAATGGGAAAATAGATAAGCAATATTTATTATTAAGAAAATGAGCTTAACATCATTTGCTTAGAAATTTATTTTAATAAATATATCTCTAAATTAAATGTATTAATAAATATTATTAATACCCTTGGATTAGTTTGCTTCAAGAATGTGAAGGAGGAAGAGGAGGAGAAGAAAAGAGAATGTGTGTGTGTGTGGGGGGGGGAACTAGCAACCTTTTCCAGACAAGGTCAATTTTTTATCTTTTGTTCATGTCAAGAGTAGATGCTAAACTCATGTCAGGTTGTGGGTGGGCTAGTTATCTAAAAAGCCACACGCCTGATAAAGTGTGGACCTCACACTAAGGATTGTCCAGAGTGACAGTTTTTCAAAGTAGTGATTTTTAACTTTCAAACTTTTTTTTTTAAATACAAATTTAAGTGTATTTTTAAATACATGAAGTGCTGTGGTGGAAAGACCTCATTAATGAAAAAATAGTAAACACATTTGATGGCTATCGTTATTACTTTTATTTATATATTTTTATATTTCTTAATTTTTAATTTTTTGCTATGTTTTAATTAAGGTATTATTGATATACACTCTTATGAAGGTCACATGAAAAAACAATGTGGTTACTACATTTACCCATATTATCACGTCCCCACCCATACCCCAATGCAGTCACTGTCCATCAGTGTAGTAAGATGATACAGATTCACTATTTGCTTACTCTGTGCTACATTGTTTTCCCCTTGAACCCCCACATCATGTGTACTAAACATAATACCCCTCAATCCTCTTCTCCCACCCTCCCCACCCAAACTCCCACACCCCTCCCCTTTGGTAACCACTAGTTCCTTCTTGGAGTCTCTGAGTCTGCTGCTATTTTGTTCCTTCAGTTTTGCTTCGTTGTTATACTCCACAAATGAGGGAAATCATTTGGCAATTGTCTTTCTCTGCCTGGTTTATTTCATGAGCATAATATCCTCCAGGTCCATCCATGTTGCTGCAAATGGTAGGATTTGTTTCTTTCTTATGGCTGAATAGTATTCCATTGTGTATATGTACCACCTCTTCTTTATCCATTCATCTACTGTTGGACACTTAGGTTGCTTCCATATCTTGGCTATTGTAAACAGTGTTGCAATAAACCTAGGGGTACATATGTCTTTTTGAATCTGAGAAGATGTATTCTTTGGGTAAATTCCAAGCAGTGGGATTCCCGGGTCAAATGGTATTTCTATTTTTAGCTTTTTGAGGAACCTCCATATTGCTTTCCACAATGGTTGAACTAGCTTACATTCCCACCAGCAGTTTAGGAGAGTTCCCCTTTCTCTGCATCCTCCCCAGCATTTCTTGTTCTTAGTCTTCTCTATGCAGGCCATCCTTACTGGTGTGAGGTGATATCTCATTGTAGTTTTAATTTGCATTTCCCTGATAATTAGTGATGTGGAGCATCTTTTCATGTGTCTGTTGGCCATCTGAATTTCTTCTTTGGAGAACTGTCTCTTCATATCCTCTGCCTATTTTTTAATTGGGTTATTTGCTTTTTGGATTTTGAGGTGTGTAAGTTCTTTATATATTTTGGATGTTAACCCCTTGTCGGATATGTCATTTACAAATATATTCTCCCAAACTGTAGGATGCCTTTTTGTTCTGTTGATGGTGTCCTTTGCCGTACAGAAAAGGTTTAGTTTGATGTAGTTCCATGAGCTCATTTTTGCTTTTGTTTCCCTTGCTTAAGGAGATGTATTCAGGAAGAAGTTGCTCATGCTTATATTCAAGAAATTTTTGCCTATGTTGTCTTCTAAGAGTTTTATGGTTTCATGATTTGGTCAGATCTTTGATCCATTTTCAGTTGACTTTTGTGTATGGGGTTAAACAATAATCCAGTTTCATTCTCTTGCATGTAGCTGTCTAGTTTTGCCAACACCAGCTGTTGAAGAGGCTGTTATTTCCCCATTGTATGTCTATGGCTCCTTTATCATATATTAATTGATCATGTATGGTTGGGTTAATATCAGGGTTCTCTAGTCTGTTCCATTGGTCTATGGGTCTGTTCTTGTGCCAGTACCAAATTGTCTTGAGTACTGTGGCTTTGTAGTAGAGTTTGAAGTTGGAGAGCATAATCCCCCCAGGTTTATTCTTCCTACTCAGGATTGCTTTGGCTCTTTGGGATCTTTTTTGGCTCCATATGAATTTTAGAATGATTTTCTCTACTTTGTTGAAGAATGCTGTTGGTATTTTGATAGGAATTGCATTGAATCTGTAGATTGCTTTAGGTAGGATAGCCATTTTGATAATATTAATTCTTCCTGTCCATGAGCACGGAATGTGTATCCATTTATTGGTATCTTCTTTAATTTCTTTCATTAGTGTCTTGATACAACTGTGAGTGGAATTGTTTTCCTGATTTCTCTCTCTGTTAGTTCATTGTTAATGTGCAGCAATGCCACAGATTTCTGCATATTAAGTTTGTATCTTGCAACTTTGCTGAATTCAGATATTAGATCTAGTAGTTTGGAGTGGATTCTTTAGGGTTTTTTATGTACAGGATCATGTCATCTGCAAACAGGGACAGTTTAACTTCTCCCTTGCCAATCTGGATGCCTTTTATTTCTTTGTGTTGTCTAATTCCCATTGCTACGACCCCTAGAACTATGTTGAATAGAAGTGGGGAGAGTGGGCATCCTTGTCTTGTTCCTGATATTAAAGGAAAAGCTTTCAGCTTCTTGCTGGTAAGTATAATGTTGACTGTGGGTTTGTCATATATGGCCTTTATTATGTTGAGGTACTTGCCGTCTATACCCATTTTGTTGAGAGTTTTTAGCATGAATAGATGTTGAATATTGTCAAATGCTTTTTCAGCGTCTATGGAGATAATGATGTGGTTTTTGTCCTTTTTGTTGATGTGGTGGATGATGTTGACGGATTTTCAAATGTTGTACCATCCATGCATCCCTGGAATGAATCCTACTTGATTATGATGGATGATACTTTTGATGTATTTTTGAATTCGGTTTTCTAATATTTTGTTGAGTATTTTTGCATCTATGTTCATCAGGGGTATTGGTCTGTAATTTTCTTTTTTTGTGGTGTCTTTGCCTGGTTTTGATATTAGAGTGATGCTGGCCTCATAGAATGAGCTTGGAAGTATTCCCTCTTCTTTTACTCTTTGGAAAACTTTAAGGAGGATTGATATTAGGTCTTCACTAAAGGTTTGATAAAATTCAGCGGTGTAGCTGTCTGGTCCAGGCGTTTTGTTCTTATGTAGGTTTTTGATTACCAGTTTAATTTCATTCCTGGTAATTCATCTATTCAGATTTTCTGTTTCTTTGTAGGTCAGCCTTGGATGGTTGTATTTTTCTAGAAAGTTGTCCATTTCTTCTAGGTTATCCAGTTTGTTAGCATATAATTTTTAATGGTATTCTCTAATAATTCTTTGTATTTCTGTGGTATCTGTAGTGATTTTTCCTTCTCATTTCTGATTCTGTTTATGTGAGTAGACTTTTTTTTTCTTGATAAGTCTGGCTAGGGGTTTATCTATTTTGTTTATTTTCTCAAAGAGCCGGCTCTTACTTTCATTGATTCTTTCTATTGTTTTATTCTTCTCGATTTTATTTATTTCTTCTCTAATCTTTATTATGTCCCTCCTTGTACTGATCTTGGGCCTCATCTGTTCTTCTTTTTTCTAATTTCGTTAATTGTGAGTTTAGACTACTCATATGGGATTGTTCTTCTTTCCTGAGGTAGGCCTGTATTGCATTATACTTTCCTCTTAGCATGGCGTTCCCTGCGTCACACAGATTTTTCAGTGTTGAATTATTGTTGTCATTTGTCTTCATATATTGCCTGATCTCTGTTTTTTATTGGTCATTTATCCATTGGTTATTTAGGAGCATGCTGTGAAGCCTCTATGTGTTTGTGGGATTTTTCATTTTCATTGTGTAATTTATGTCTAGTTTCGTACCTTTGTGGTCTGAGAATCTGGTTGGTACAATTTCAATGTTTTAAAATTTACCAATGCTCTTTTTGTGGCCTAGTATATGATCTATTCTTGAAAATGTTCCATGTGCACTTGGAAAGAATGTGTATTCTGCTGTTTTTGGTTATAGAGTTCTGTAGATATCTTTTAGGTCCATCTGTTCTATTGTATTGTTCAGTGCCTCTGTCTCCTTACTTATGTCTGGTTGATCTGTCCTTCAGAGTGAGTGGAGTGTTGAAGTCTTCTAGAATGAATGCATTGCATTCTACTTCTCCTTTTAATTCTGTTAGTGTTTGTTTCACATATGTAAGTGCTCCTGTGTTGGGCACATTTATATTTATAATGGTTATATCTTCTTGTTGGAGTGACCCCTTTATCATTATTTAATGTCCTTCTTTATGTCTTGTGACTTTCTTTGTTTTGAAGTCTATTTTGTCTTATACAAGTACTGCAACTCTGCTTTTTTCTCCCTATTGGTTGCATGTAATATATTTTTCCATCCCATCACTTTTAGTCTGTGTATCCTTTGAGTTTAACGTGAATCTCTGTAGGCAGCATATAGATGGGTCATGCTTTTTTATCCATTCAGTGACTCTATGTCCTCTTATTGGTGCATTCAGACCATTTACATTTTAGGGTGATTATCTATATGTAAGTACTTATTGTCATTGCAGGCTTTAGACTTGTGGTTACCGAAGGTTCAAGGTTAACTTCCTTACTATCTAAGAGTCTAATTTAACTCACTTAATATGCTATTACGAGCACAACCTATAGGTTCTTTTTTTTGTTTCTTCTGCCTTTTTCTTCCTCCTCCATTCTTATGTATTAGGTATCTTATTCTGTATTCTTTTTATATTCCTTGGTTGACTTTGGGGATAGTTAATTTAATTTTGCTTTTTCTTAGTACTTTGCTGTTCTACTTTCTTTAATGTGGTTTTATTACCTCTGGTGACAGCTATTAAACCTTAGGAACACTTCCATCTATAGCAGTCCCTCCAATATACACTGTGGAGATGGTTTGTGGGAGGCAAATTCTCTCAACTTTTGCTCATTTGGAAATTGTTTAATACCTCCTTCAAATTTAAATGATTGTCTTGCTGGATAAAGTTATCTTGGTTCAAGGCCCTTCTGCTTCATTGCATTAAATACATCATACTACTCCCTTCTGGCCTTTAAGGTTTCTGCTGAGAAGTCTGATGATAGCCTTATGGGCTTTCGTTTGTATGTGATCTCATTTCTCTCTCTGGCTGCTTTTAATAGTCTGTCCTTATCCTTGATCTTTGCCATTTTAATTACTATATGTCTTGGTGTTGTCTGCGTTGGGGCCCTTGTGTTGGGAGATCTGTGCATCTCCATAGCTTGATAGACTATCTCCTTCCCCAGATTGGGGAAGTTTTCAGCAATTACTTCCTCAAAGACACTTTCTAACCCTTTTTCTCTCTCTTCTTCTTCTGGTACCCCCATAATGTGAATATTGTACAGTTTGGATTGGTCACACAGTTCTCTCAATATTCTTTCATTCTTAGAGATCCTTTTTTCTCTCTGTGCCTCAGCTTCTTTGTATTCCTCTTCTCTAGTTTCTGTTTCTTTTATCCTCTCCTCCACCATATCCAAACTGCTTTTCATACCCTCCATCATGCTCTTTAATGATTGGATCTCCGACCAGAATTCATTCCTGAGTTCTTGAATATCTTTCTGTACCTCCATGGGCATGTTAGTAATTTTTATTTTGAATTCCCTTTCGGGAAGAGTCATGAGGTCAATGTCATTTAAAGCTTTCTCAGGAGTTGTATTAATAATTTTACTCTGAACCAGATTCCTTTGGCATTTCATATTTGTATCTGGCACCCTCTAGTGCCCAGAAGCTCTACTCCCTGGAGCTGCTCATTCCCTGAAGCAATGTGGGGGTTCGGAGGGGAGTGGTACTGGTCCCTGGGGGGAGGAAAGAGCAGTTTTCTGCTACTTGGCTGCTATGCCTGTCTCCACTGCCTGAATCAGTGGGCCCAGCACACAGGTATAAGCCTCTATGCTTTCAATTTGTAGTTGCTATAGACAGATCTTCCCTGTGGCTGGGCTAACTCCAGTATTGGGTTTGCTGGTTTGTGAGCCAGGTGAGGCTGGCCGGAAGAATGGCTCAGTAGGCTGCATATGCCAGAGGGGTCCTTGGAGCTGTGTAACCAGCCAGGAAGCTGGAGGAACTGAAGATCTTCTAAAGAGGAAGATTTCTTTTTCCTCCTTAAATGTGAGAGTCTATATGGCAAAGCTCCCAACCTGCCTGGCAGAGTGCACCTGGACAATTTTGTCTACCTGTCCTCTCTCCTGAGCAGTAAGCTCTGTGCAATCCTTGCCCCTTTAGCAACCCTCTTGCTAAAGGCTTCCTTGTTAGGAAGTCTCTCAGACTGCCCACCTTTATTTTGTCCCAGAGCTGCCGGATATGGATCCCTGCTTTCCACAAGTGGCTGGAATCTTAGTCTCTTCAGGAATTCTGCCTCTCTTAGTTTTCCAACCCTGTAATTACGATAGGATCATGCAAGCACCATGAAATGTAGGTTTGTGCTCCCAGAACAGATCTCCAGAGTTAGGTACTCAGCAGTCCCAGGTCTCCACTCCCTCCCTACTCTGTTTCTCTTCCTCCTGCTGGTGAGCTGGGCTGGGGTGGGGGTAGGGCTTGGATACCGCTGGGCCACAGATTTGGTATGGTACCCTGTTCTGTGAGGTCTGCTCTTTTCTCCAGGTGTATGCACTCTGGCACACTCCTGTTTCTTTTTGCTCTTTCAGGATTAGTTGTATTAATTATATTTTCATATTATATGCGGTTTTAGGAGGAAGCCTGTGTCTCACCTCTCATGCTGCCATCTTTAATCCCTGTGACCATTACTTTTAAATTTGTGATATAAAACTTTTTCCTAATTCTTAAAATAGTTTATGACAAGCCACATTTCTGTAATTTAGTAAGACATGAATTAATTTTTATAATGGTATAATTTTTATTTTGAAAATAAGCTTATTTTTGTTTTATTTTGTTTAAAATATTTTTATCAAAACTAAGAGATGACTTTTAAGGTATAGGACTTATGAACCCAGAATCTGTATGATGTATACTAGAAAATTCTTGAAGTAGGTTTTATTCTCTCTGAACAGTCTTCTAGGTACATTAGGATATATCAACCAGGAAAGAACAAAATGATTTATGGATGACTTACCTTTCATTTGAATTCTTTCTTCCTATTGCCAGGTAATTTTCTAATTTTGATAAATGTATGTTAAGCTTGAGTGAACAATTTCAATTTCAGTATAGTAGGAGGTTGCATGTATTATGACATCAATATGTCCCTGGGTAAACAACTTACTGATTATTACTCCTTAGTTTCTCTGACATGAAACTTAACATGTTACTCCAAAGTACAAGCTATACTGATCAAGGTTTTTTAAAATTATTATTAAGCAGTATACATTGAGTACCTACTAAAGGCTATAAAATGGAAACTAACATTTATTTAATAACACTTCATAAAATTTCTCTTACACCTATCTTCCAGTTGTTAGATACCTTCTGAAAAATCTTTTTCCCTCCAATGGTCCTGCTGTGCTAAGAATGAAATTTTGTTAATATTTATATTATCTAGAGGAGACAGCAGTTTGAGGGTTTAGATACCAGAATGGAGTGAAACTCAGTGTTGTCAGGTTATTTCATGAGAATAAAATTGAACATTAACATAATTACAGTAAATTATATCAGGGATATAGAGGGAAGTAGAAAGAGAAGATTTTTAAGAAATCGTCATTAATTTTAATGCAAATAATTTATAGGGACCACTAAACTATAGGAAAATAAGAAAAAAAAAGTTAGCTGTTCGTGGGACAGAACCAACACCAATTCTTAGCTAGAGATGACAAGTTCTTTACTGGTTCCTTTTTTTGCCATCTTGCTTTCTATGGATTCTCTACACAGCTTTGATCTATGGAATTAGAGAGCAGAGGATGAGCTTCATTGTGTGAATAAAGATGTTTTCTTTTGCTCAGAAAAGAGTAAAATGTCACTTCCCTCTGTGATGAGGAAGAATGTCAGATGAATAACTTCATGGACTCCTTTTGTGTCCAAAAGGTTTCATATTAGACTTTTCTGTCACTCGAGGGAAACTAAGAGACAGATTAAACTGTCAAATTCTCTTTTTGAATAGCTATGTTAACTGTACATTTGAAACTCCGGATTAGACCATGATCTACATAGATAACTCTAGACTTTTTAAGGCAAGAAAAATTCCTTCACTTATTTCAAAAGATTCCACTATAACCCCTACAAAAGCAGTTCAAGCCCTGAAGCATGAAATTTGATTGCCAACTCATCTACTTTCATTGCTCCCTACACAGTATCATGGTAATGTATCCTCGAATTTTAGTGAGAGATTTATTTCCACTACAGATTAAAAACCAGCCATTCCCTTCGGAAACACATTTGCCACTATCCTTTTAGATTAGACAGAACTTTGTTAATAGCATTTAATGTTGCTGCATCTGGATACAAGTTTGTTTATGCATTTGGAAACCAGGAATACCACAATGATAGTTTCTGGCATTTGTAAAACTCCACAGAACACAGAGCTATTTGTAAAAGTATACAGCATCCAAAAGACACATATGAATGTCATATTTGTACAACAAAATGGATCGTTTGTATTATGTCTTACATCAATAAGTCTATTGCTGTCATGGAAATCTAAGCCTAGAGGTCCAAATTCAAATAGACATGGTTTAAACTGGGACTCACTTACCTACCTTTTTCATTAGGAAAAAACAACAACAACAATAAAAATATCATTTTTTCAAGTATAAGAATAGAAGCCATTGTTAATGATGCATGCACCTGGAATAATCAGCCACCCTAAATTTATGTATTACTCCCAGGAAGAGATGGGAGAATTTTAAGGCTTCATATTTTCTCCATTATGGAAAATTAGTGCATAATTTGGCAGAAAGTTAAAAGGCAAACACATATTTTTGACACTAACTCTTGAATTTTTAGGATGAATTTGTATTAACTCAGTCACATACAAAGTGTTTATAAAAGGAAAATTATGACAGCAAATTGATGATAGCAAATTGATAGCATATCTGCAGAGAAGAAAAATAAAATTAAAACAGGGAAATTTTGAATTTGGTTCTCTGACTGTGCACCTTCAGTTGTATACAGACCTGCCTAGAAAATTTACCCTGTACTTAATAAATTTTCTAGTGAATATATTACATGTGTAATAGTTCCAAATTTTTTTTATTGTATTTAAGATTAAGGAAATGAGTAAATATACTGATGTTCTTGAGAAACTATGCTCTCACTGAGGGAGAACATAAATACAAATATCAAATGGAGAGATGGAGAAGAATTCCGTACTGTTAAGTTAGAACTGGAGCTTCCTGTCTTACCAAATTCAACACCTATTCATGATTTAAAAAAACAAACTCTCAGAAAACTGCAAATAGAAGGGAATATCCATCAGTTGAAAAGTGGCATGTGGGAAATACAGCAAACATTGCGAATGGTTAAAGATTGAATGTTTCCCAGGAATATCAGGAATAATGCAAGAATTTTTACTAATGTTCTTATCTGCTGGATAGAACATACAAACAAATGAAAAATGAATAAAGCCCTTAAGATTAAAGAGGAAGATTTACAGGCAATGTGATCTTGTAGGCAGAAAGTTTTGTATCTGTAGAGATACCAAAATTAAAAAATGATTTTAGCTCACAAGATTAAAAGTCATAATGTAAAAATTAATTGTATCTCTTAACTCTAGACATGAATAATTTAGGAAATAAAATTAAATAAAAACAATTTCATTTTTAATAGCATCAATAATATGAGATAATTAGGAATACGTTTGACAGGATATGTGAAAGTTCTATACTCTGAAAATACACAGCATTGCTAAAGCAAATTAAAACTAAATGAAGGAAGAATTATACTGTATACATGGATTGGAAAGCTCAGTATTGTTATAATATCGATGTTTCCCATATTCATCTATAAATTCAGTGTTATCTAACTGCAAAAAGTGGATATTTTGATAGAAAATGACAACTAATTTTAAGTAAGGTTTGGGGATCAATAGCATTCATCAGCACTGAGAGATGACATGGACTCTCCTCTTACAGGGTCAGGGGACTGTGTGGCTAGCCTTGACTTCCAGGTCTATCTGGCAGTTAATTTACCCTTCTGAGATAGTGTCAGAGGAGACCTATTGTAGAGTTAGGATTTTCATTATCATTCAGTGACAATGAGGCCACCCTTTTCTTTAGTGTCAGTGGAGGCCACGTGTATACCAGTAATGAGACACCCCTTTCTCAAATAGCCAAGGAGGTAGCACTGAAGGACTAGTGAGAAGCCTGAACCCTGACTCCATGACTGGCAATAGCAGGGAGCCTCTTTCCCTCAGAGGCAACTGTGAAGAGCGGCCAAAGGGAGAACCTGAACTTAAGCCCTCATTGGCAGTAACAAGCCACTTTCCTAACTGGAATGGTGTCAGAGAAAGGCTGCTAAAACATAAGACTTAAGTAACATCCAGGTTAATCAAAATGTTAAGTTCCAATCAAAGATGACTCATTATTCTAAGAACCAGGAAGAGTGCAAATTAATGAGAGAAAACAGATTCTGACACTGAGATAAATTGGATATTAGAATTACCTCAGATTGGATTTCAATTAACAGCCATCATAAAAATACCCTACTGAAAATTGTGAACATATTTTAAATAAATGAAAAATAGAAAGCCTCAGCAAAGAAATAGAAGATATAAAGAAGAATAAAATTGGACTTTTAGAACTGAAAAAAATACGATAACAAATTTTTTAAATTCAGTGAATGGGCTCAACGGCAGTGAAAGAACCAGAGAGAATGAGTGATACTGATGGTGTAATGATAGAGAGCACATGATCTGAATAACACAGTAAGCAAAAATCTGAGTAAACAGAGTAGGTTGTCCTTCTCTCTTGAGTTTCTAAATTCTGTTTGGCTGTTGAAGCAAAAATCATAAAATTATCTGATGTGGTTCTAAGGGTATATAGAGGAAAAATTTTAAATAGTTGTATTATAAATGGGGGAGGGTAAAACCACGTAATGAAAGATATTTTTATATGTCACATGAACTGTTAGAATGACTACAATAATAGACTGTGATAATTTATTAAAACCATCAAAACTTAACGGGCTATGTTGCCTTTTCCTCATGTCCCTCTTCCCACTTGAAAATACTTTCTTGAAATCTGTGTAACATGCTTTGGAATGGATCTCACCATGGTGCTAATAAACATTTAATTATTTTCTTAAATAAATGCTGTGAATTAAAAAAAAGAACAGACTGTGATAAGTCATGCATATATAATGCAATTCAAAACAAATTATTAAATATGTTCAATTAACCCATAAAAAAGGAAATAAATGAAAGCAGTGGAATGAAAAACAAAGAAAATAATGATAAAACATATCAATATAGATCATATTTCTAGGCCATAAAACAATCTTCAACAAATTTAAAAGAATTGAAATCATACAGAATTGTTTTTTGGCCACAATGGAATCAAACTATTCATCAGTACCAGAAAGATTAGCAGAAAATCTCCAAACACCTGAAAAGACACTTCTAAATAATCCATGGGAAAGGGGAAGTATCAAGGGAAATAAAAATACACTGAACTGAATGAAGATGAACATATATTGAAATTTGAGGGGTGCAGCATTAAATGCTTACTTCATAGCAAGGTAGAAACATCTCAAAGTGATGATTCCAAGTTTCTGTCTCAAAAAGGTAGAAAAATGAGAGCAAAAGAAAGCCAAAGCAAGCGGAATAAATAAACTGATATCCATGAAATTGAAAGATATGAACATAGAGACAACCTTTAGCTCTACATAATCCTTATGTTAAAATGGCCTATTTTGAGGTAGCATATTCTGCCTCCCTTCATTAGACCTATAGGTCAGTAGAGCAATAGAATTGCCTAAAAATATCCCTTCACAAGTATGGCCAACTGATATTTACAAAGATGTGAAGCAATTCAATGATGTAAGGATAGTTTTTTGAATAATTTGTGTATCTGTAAGCAAATGAACCCAGACTTAACTTCACATCTTATACAATAGTAACTCAAAATGGATCATAGATTTAAGTGTAAAATGTAAATTATATAATTTTTAGATGATAACGGAGGAAAACATTTGTGGGACCGAGGACTTGATGAAGAGTTCTTAGGGATGATAACAAATATACCATCCATAAGAGGAAATTTTGGTGAATTAGATTTCATGAAAATTAAAAACTTTTGCTCTGTGAAAGACCCTTTTAGAGAATGAAAAGACAAGCTACAGACAAGGAGGACATATTTGTAAACATCTCTAACAAAGCACCAGTGTGTAGAAAATAGAACTTTCAAAAACTCAGCAGTAAAACAAAGCAATCCAGCTGAAAATAGACAAAAGACATGAAGAGCCATTTTACTGCAGAGGGTATATGATTGGCAAATATAAGCACATGAAAAAATGTTCATTATCACTAGTCATTAGAGAAATGCAAAGACCACAGTGAGAAATCCTACACATCTATTAGAACAGCTAAAATTAACTTAAATACTGGACAGAAGTTGGAGAAACTATGCCCTACATTCTTGTGGGAATGTAATGCTTTACATTTATAGTACCTCTGGAAAACAACTTGTTAGTCTCTGTAAAAAAAAAAACTAGCAACTACAATATCGTTCAACAATTTCAGTCCTGGACATTTATGCAGATATGTGTTCACACAAAACTATATAGATAGGTATCTATAGCAGTTTTATTTGTATTAACCAAAAACTAGGAACAACCTAAAAGCCTTAAATGGGTGAATTGTTAAACAAATTGAGGTACATCCATACCAGCAGTAAATAATACGACTCAGCAGTAAAAAAGATTGAATTATTGACTCATGCAAGAACTAGGGTGGATCTTAAGTGTATTGTGCTAAATGGAAAAGGTCAATCTCAAAAGATCACATATTTCTTGATTCAATTTATGTAAAACCTAAAAAATATTAAAATTATAGAGGTGAAGAACAAATTAGTGGTTACCAGAGGTTTCGGATATATTGGGGGTGGGTGGGTATGCCTTTAAATGGGTAGCATGACAAAGATACTGTTGTGATGGAACTTTATCTTGATTGCTGTGTGGTTGCACGATCCTACTTGAGGTGAACTGACATGCAACTATATGCATGCAACTATATCCACTGTCAGTTTTCTGACTTAAATATTGTGCCATTATTATATAGGATATAATCACAGGTAGAAACTGAAGGAAGGATATGTGGGACCTCTATACTATTGTCAGAGATTTCGATGGACCTATGATTTTTTTAAAAATAAGAGGTTAATAAAACGGGTAAAGCTTTTGAATAAAAGCTTGCTCTTAGAATATGGAAAAACTGTCTTTAATTAAGCAAGTGGATCTGAAGTAGAAACAATTTCCCAGAGTTTTTTTCATTTCATACTTTGCTCAATAATATTGAGATTACCCAACAAATGATGGGATGACACTTTGAACCTTCCCTTCACTTTGACCCCAGAATCAAAGTATCCCTGTGTGCATAAGTTAGAAACTCTTATATAACAGTTCCATTACTGTCTAGGGACTGCTGAACACCTCCTTTCCCAGGCTATTAGCTTACATACATTTCAAACATACACAAACAGGAGAGAAAGAAATGGGGCACCCAGAGCAAAGGTTAGATGATGGCAGTTATGTGCTAATATCAAATTAACATTTTCAAAAATTACTCATTAATAAAGACCTGTAGGCAATGATGGGAAGCCAGTTATGGTAGCACTTCATTTGTATACTAGTTTCAGAGAGTCAGAAAGCAGGACAGATGAGGTAAAATGAGACCACATCTCTCCTGAGAAAAAAAGAATCAACGCAATACATGAGAAGCATGTCATAAAAAATAGGCCCAAACTTTGAAACTATAGCCCAGGGTTTGAATATCTGCTCCACTGTATTTCTCTGAATTCTCTGAAATAGAATTAAAAATGCCTACTACGAAACTTGATTTCAGTGAAGAACACATGCACAATGCTGCAATAAAATTATTACTCAGTTTAGTTGTTTTTGTTTTGTCAAATAGCAATAATGTTATTTATATACCTTTAAAAACATTAGAACACATAAAAAGTAATTACAAACCGTTAATGTAATATCTTATTTTTAATGTCAGTAGGACTGAAATGTCTTCTTGCTGCCACCCAGTATAAACACAATAAAAAATTTAGTTTCACATATGTTGTTATACATATTGCAGGAATGTATAATTTCAAAATAAAGGATTTCCAGACTTCTCTTTTAAAATACACACTAAGTGGTAGTCCTTAATATGGATTCTCCAAAAGTTATGCTAAAATTCCCATGAAGACCCACTAAAAGTAAAAATGTGAAGAGTTAATATTTTAACTACTTGATTGATGATACATTTGTATAATTACATATTTTAAAAAAACATCTTTATTTATCATATATATATATCATATTTTATTCAGTTAATATATGTTTTATAGCTTTTGTGGTAAGTGCATGTGGATCTACTTATTTTTAATAGTTATATGATTTTCATAGATGGATAAATTGTTTAACAATTTCTCTTTTGAGGAGCATTTAACTTCTTTGCAATGTATGTTAACAGGGTTACAATAAACATTCTAATATATTACCTCTACAACCATACTGTGGCTGAATCTTCAAAAATGACTAACTTTTATATCCAGTCAAGTAGTTTTTTTTTTTGGTATCATTAATCTTCAATTACACGAGCAACATTATGGTTACTAGACTCCCCCCCATCATCAAGTACCTACCCCATTACAGTCACTGTCCATCAGTGTAGTAAGATGGAATCACTACTGGTCTTCTCTGTTTGGTACTGCCCTACCTGTGCCCCCCCCACCAACATTATGTCTGCTACTTGTAATGCCCCTTTTTCCCCCTTGTCCCTCCCTTCCCACCCATCCTCCCAGTCCCTTTCCCTTTGATAACTGTTAGTCCATTCTTGGGTTCTATGAGACTGCTACTGTTTCCTTCAGTTCTTTTCTTTGTTCTTATACTCCACATATGAGTGAAATCATTTGATACTTGTCTTTTTCTGCCTAGCTTATTTCACCGAGCATAATACCCTCTAGCTCCATCCATGTTGTTGCAAATGGTAGGATTTGTTTTCTTCTTATGGCTGAATAATATTCCATTGTGTATATGTACCAAATCTTTATCCATTCATCTACTGATGGACACTTAGGTTGCTTCCATTTCTTGGCTATTGTAAATAGTGCTGCAATAAACATAGGGGTGCATATGTCTTTATCAAACTGGGCTGCTGCATTCTTAGGATAAATTCCTAGGAGTGGAATTCCTGGGTCAAATGGTATTTCTATTTTGAGTTTTTTGAGGAACCTCCATACTGCTTTCCACAATGGTTGAGCTAGTTTACATTCCCACCAGCAGTGTAGAAGGGTTCCGCTTTCTCCATACCCTCGCCAATATTTGTTGTTGTTTGACTTTTGAATGGTGGCCATCCTAACTTGTGTGAGGTGATATCTTATTGTGGTTTTAATTTGCAGTTCTCTGATGATTAGCAATGTGGAGCATCTTTTCATGTGCCTGTTGGCCATCTGAATTTCTTCTTCGGAGAAGTGTCTGTGCAGATCCCCTGCCCATTTTTTATTTGGATTATTTGTTTTTTGTTTGTTGAGGTGTGTGAGCTCTTTATCGGATATGTCGTTTATGAATATATTCTCCCATACTGTAGGATGTCTTTTTGTTCTACTGATGGTGTCCTTTGCTATACAGAAGCTTTTCAGCTTGATATAGTCCCACTTGTTCATTTTTGCTTTTGTTTCCCTTGCCCGGGGAGATATGTTCATGAAGAAGTTGCTCATGTTTATGTCCAAGAGATTTTTGCCTATGTTATTTTCTAAGAGTTTTATGGTTTCATGACTTACATTCAGGTCTTTGATCCATTTCGAATTTACTTTTGTGTATGGGGTTAGACAATCATCCAGTTTCATTCTCTTACATGTAGCTATCCAGTTTTGCCAACACCAGCTGTTGAAGAGGCTTTAATTTCCTCATTGTATATCTGTGGCTCCTTTATCATATATTAATTAACCATATATGTTTGGGTTAATATCTGGACTCTATTCTGTTCCACTGGGGTGGGTCTGTTCTTGTGCCAGTACAAAATTGTCTTGATTACTGTGGCTTTGTAGTAGAGCTTGAAGTCTGGGAGCATAATCCCCCCAGGTTTATTCTTCCTTCTCTGGGTTGCTTTGGCTATTTGGGGTCTTTTGTGGTTCCATATTAATTTTAGAACTATTTGTTCCAGTTTGCTGAAGAATGATGTTGGAATTTCAATAGGGATTGCACTGAATCTGTAGATTGCTTTAGGTAGTATAGCCATTTTGACAATATTAATTCTTCCTAGCCAAGATCATGGGATGAGTTTTCATTTGTTAGTGTCCTCTTTAATTTCTCTTAGGAGTGTCTTGTAGTTTTCAGGGTATAGGTCTTTCACTTCCTTCGTTAGGTTTATTCCTAGGTATTTTATTCTTTTTGATGCAATTTTGAATAGATTTGTTTTCCTGATTTCTCTTTCTTCTAGTTCATTGTTAGTGTATAGCAAAGCAACAGATTTCTGTGTTTAATTTTGTATTCTGCAACTTTGCTGAATTCAGATATTAGTTCTAGTAGTATTGTAGAGGAAATTTTAGGGTTTTTTATGGACAATATCATGTCATCTGCAAACAGTGACAGTTTGACTTCTTCTTTACCAATCTGGATACCTTGTATTTCTTTGTTTTTTGTCTGATTGCTGAGGCTAGGACCTCCAGTACTATATTGAATAACAGTGGGGAGACTGGGCATCCCTTTCTTGTTCCAGATCTTAGGTGAAAAGCTTTCGGCTTCTCTCTATTAAGTATGATGTTGGCTGTGGGTTTGTCATGTATGGCCTTTATTATGTTGAGGTACTTGCCCTCTATACCCATTTTGTTGAGAGTTTTTATGAAGAATGTATGTTGAATTTTGTCGAATGCTTTTTCAGCATCTATGGAGATGATCATGTGGTTTTTGTTCTTCTTTTTGTTGATGTGGTGGATGATGTTGATGGATTTTCGAATGTTGTGCCATCCTTGCATTCCTGAGATGAATCCCACTTGATCATGGTGTATGATCCTCTTGATGTATTTTTGAATTCGGTTTGCTAATATTTTGTTGAGTATTTTTGCATCTATGTTCATCAGGGATATTGGTCTGTAATTTTAAATTCCTTTTTTTTGTGTTGTCTTTGCCTTATGTTGGTATTAGAGTGATGCTGCCTTCATAGAATGAGTTTGGAAGTATTCCCTCCTCTTCTATTTTTTGGAAAACTTTAAAGATAATGGGTATTACATCTTCTCTATACGTCTGATAAAATTCAGCGGTGAATCCATCTTCCCCAGGGGTTTTGTTCTTGGGTAGTTTTTTGATTACTGATTCAATTTTGTTGCTGGTAATTGGTCTGTTTAGATTTTCTGTTTGTTCCTTGGGCAGTCTTGAAAGGTTGTATTTTTCTAGGAATTTGTCCATTTTTTCTAGGTTTTCCAGCTTGAGGGCATGTACATTTTCACAGTTTTCTCTAATGATTCTTTGATTTATGTGGGGTCTGTCGGGATTTTTCCTTTCTCATTTCTGATTCTGTTTATGTGTATAGATTCTCTTTTTCTCTTAATAGGTCTGGCTAGGGGTTTATCTATTTTGTTTATTTTCTCAAAGAACCAGCTCTTGCTTTCATTGATTTTTTTTCTATTGTTTTATTCTTCTCAGTTTTATTTATTTCTTCTCTGATCTTTTTTTATGTCTCTCCTTCTGCTGACTTTGGGTTTAATTTGTTCTTCTTTTTCCAGTTTCAATAATTGTGACTTTAGACTATTCCTTTGAGATTGTTCTTCCTTCTTTAAATAGGCCTGGATTGCAATATACTCTTCTCTTAGAACTGCCTTTGCTGCGTCCCACAGAAGTGGGGCTTTGTGCCATTGTTTTCATTTGTCTCCATATATTGCTTAATTTCGGTTTTAATTTGGTCGTTGACCCATTGATAACTTAGGAGCATGTTGTTAATCCTCCATGTGTTTGTGAGCCTTTTTGTTTTCTTTGTACAATTTATTTCTTGTTTTATACCTTTGTGATCTCAGAAGTTGGTTGGTAGAATTTCAGTCTTTTTGAATTTACTGAGGCTCTTTTTGTGGCTGAATATGTGGTGTATTCTGGAAAATATTCCATGTGCACTTGAGAAGAATGTGTATCCTGCTGCTTTTGGGTGCAGAGTTCTGTAGATATCTGTTAGGTCCATCTGTTCTAGTGTGTTGTTCAGTGCCTCCGTGTCCTTACTTATTTTCTGTCTGGTTGATCTGTCCTTTGGAGTGAGTGGTGTGTTGAAGTCTCCTACAATGAATGCATTGCTTTCTATTTCCTCCTTTAATTCTGTTAGTATTTGTTTCACATATTTGTGTGCTCCTGTGTTGGGTGCATATATATTTAAAATAGTTATATCCTCTTGTTGGACTGCTCCCTTTATTATTATGTAATTTCCTTCTTTATCTCTTGTGACTTTCTTTGTTTTGAAGTCTATTTTGTCTGATACAAGTACTGCACACCTGATTTTTTCTCCCTATTGTTTGCATGGAATATATTTTTCTATCCCTTCACTTTTAGTCTTTGTATATCTTTGGTTTGAGGTGAGTCTCTTGTAGGCAGCATATAGATGGGTCTTACTTTTTTATCCATTCTATTACTCTGTGTCTTTTGATTGGTGCATTCAGTCCATTTACATTTAGGATGATTATCAATAAATATGTACTTATTGCCATTACAGTCTTTGGATTCATGGTTACCAAAGGTTCAAGGGTAGCTTCTTTACTATCTAACCATCTGACTTAACTCTCTTATTAACTATTATAAACACAGTCTGATGATTCTTAATTTCTCTCCCTTCTTATTCTTCCTCATCCATTCTTTATGTTAGGTGTTTTGTTCTGTACTTTTTTGTGTTTCCTTTGACTGCTTTTGTGGATAGTTCTTTTTATTTTTTGTCTTTAGTTAGTATTTGGTTGGTCTGCTTTCTTTGCTGTGAATTTGTTTTCTCCAGTGACATCTGTTTAGCCTTAGAAGTGCTTCCATATAGAGCAGTCCCTTTAAAATATCCTGTGGATGTGGTTTGTGGGAAGCAAATTCCCTCAACTTTTGCTTGTCTGGAAATTGTTTAATCCCTCCTTCAAATTTAAATGATAATCATGCTGGATACAATATTCTTGGTTCAAGGCCCTTCTGTTTCATTGCATTGAATATATCATGCATTTCTCTTTTTGCCTGTAAGGTTTCTGTTGAGAAGTCTGATGATAGCCTGATGGGTTTTCCTGTGTAGGTGATCTTTCTTCTCTCTCTTGCTGTCTTTTAGTACTCTGTCCTTGTGTTTGATCTTTGCCATTTTTATTATTATATGTCTTGGTGTTGTCCTCCTTGGGTCCCTTGTGTTGGGAGATCTGTGGGCCTCCATGGTCTGAGAGACTATTTCCTTCCCTAGCTTGGTGAAGTTTTCAGCAATTATTTCTATCCCTTTGTATCCCAAAGACACTTTCTGTGCCTTTTTCTCTCTTCTTCTTCTTCTGGTACCCATATAATGTGAATATTGTTCCATTTGGGTTGGTCACACAATTCACTTAATGTTCTTTCTTTTCTAGAGATCCTTTTAACTCTCTCTTCCTCAGCTTTTCTGTATTCCTCTTCTCTGATTTCTATTCCATTGACAGTCTCTTGCACCTCATCCAGTCTGCTCGTAAGACATTCTATTGTTTCATTTCTGTTATGTTACTCTGGACTTCATCCCTTAGCTCTTGCATATTTCTTTGCAGGTCCATCAGCATGGTTATGCCTTTTATTTTGAAATCTTTTTCAGGAAGATTGGTTATATCTATTTCACTAGGCCCTCTTTCTGGGGTATTCTGAGTGATTTTTTACTGTACCAGATTTTTCTGCCTTTTCATGGTGATCAGAGTGGTCGCAGGCAAGTGGCACGTGTGTCAGCTCTGGAACAAAGTCCCTTCCTGCTTATTGGTCACCTTGTCTTCTCCGCTGCCTGTGCCATCTACTGGCACAGTGGCAGCAGTCTCTGGGATAATCTCCTGACCTGCCATGGGTGGGGCAGCCTTTGGGAAAGCCTAGTGCACTGCGGGAGGTGGCAGACGTACTGGGTGTGTTCTCCTGTGGAAACGGCCCTCCTTCATGCCTTCCAGACCTTACTCTGGCTTCCACTGCCTGTGCTGTCTACCTGCAAAGTGGGAGTAGTCTTTGGGATAATCCCCTGAGCTTCCATGGGCAGGGTGGCCTTTGGCAAAGCGTAGTGCACTACGGGGGATGGCAATCACACAGGGTGTGTTCTCCTGGGAGAACAGCGCCCCCTTGTGCCTTCCAGACCTTGCTCTGTCTTCCGCTGCCTGTGCCATCTACCTGTGCACCAGGTGCAGTCTCTAGGATAATCCCCTGAGCTGCCATGGGCGGGCAGCCTTTGGGAAAGCCTAGCCCAGTGCAGGGTATGGAAGACATTCTGGGTATGTTCTCCTGCGAGAACGGCACCCCTTTGTGCGTTCCGGACCTTGTTCCAGCTTCTGCTGCCTGTGCTGTCTACCCGCACACCTGGACCAGTTTCTTTGATAATCTCCTGAGCTGCCGTGGGTGGGGCGGCCTTTGGGAAAGCCTAGCACCCTGCAGGGAGTGGCAGACATGCAGGGTGTGTTCTCTTGCGGTAATGGTGCCCCTTCATGCCTTTTGGACCTTGCTGTGGCTTCCTCTGTCTGTCCCAGTTAGCTGCGTGTTGGGAGGAGACTCTGTGTGGTTGCTATGGGCAGAGCTGTTCTCCAGCGGCTCCGCAGCTGTGGTGGGTCAGCCGGTTTACTTGCAGTCCTGGTGGGGGGGAATGAATGGCAGGGTGCTTGCCACCGTGAGGGGCTTCAGGGCTGTGTTATATCCCCCAGGGTGTTAGGGAGCCTGAAGTGCCTCAAGATTCCCAGCCTGCTGGGCTGAGTGTGCTGGGATGATTTTGTCCAGCTGTTGAGCCCTTGTCCCTTTAAGATTTCTAAAAAGCACGTGCTTTTCTTTTGTCCCAGGGGAGCCAGCTGTGGTTACCTGCTTGCAATCTCTATCTTGATTTTACTTTTCCGTTTCTCTAATATCCAGTACACCATGCAATGTGTGTCTGTGCTCCCAGTGCAGATTACTAGGGCTGGTTATTTAGCAGTCCTGTGCTTCCACTCCCTCCCCACTCTGATTCTTTTCCTCCCGCCAGTGAACTGTGGTGGGGGGAGTGCTCGGGTCCTGCCGGGTCACGGCTTTGTATCTTACCCTTTTCGTGAGATACTGAGTTCTCACAGATGTAGCTATAGCCTGGCTATTGTACTGTATCTTCTGGTCTCTCTTTTAGGAATAGTTGTTTTTGTTGTATTTTCAAAAATCTGTATGGTTTTTGGAGATTTCTGCCACCCTACTCATGCTGCCATCTTGAGCCCTTCCTCCCAGTTAAGTAGTTTTTTAAGCATGAGGATCATAGAAATATATTTTTACATATGGTCCACAAAATATGCCATCCATGTACCATACTTTAAAAATACCTTAAAATGACTTAAAATTAAA